>JBBCBC010000020.1:30658990-30805018 GCA_037126765.1 Stenogyne calaminthoides | reverse complement strand
ATGAATGTCTTGAGAGTAGCAACATGGATTTTGTAACAATGTTATCATCCATTATAAGAGTAGATAGATGATGGAAGTACCGAAGTGAATAGAGACGAGTCCCACCCCACTCCGGAGAACCTAAACCGAGAAGACAGCCGAATTTCAAATTGCTACAGGTGTCAGCGGCACCATATAGAGCTTTCTTGTCAATGTATTTGATCGAAATTGAGCATCAATAAAGCCCGGAGGTTAGCCATAAAGGCGGGCTTATCGTAAAAGCCATTGAGAATGCGTTCTTGACATCTAGTCATTTAAGAGGCGGCGCCGATGAACAACAAGAGCAGAACAATACGGATAATGGCGACTTTTGATACCAAAATTTGAAAGTGTGATGAAAATCTGTGCCGGAATTTGAGGAATCCCCGAACAACGCAGACGACCTTATATCTCTCATCAGACCATCAAAGATGAAATTTGATGCGAAACACCCACTTGAGCCAACAATGTTAGTGCCGAGGGGGATTTGCACAAGATCCAAATGATTAGGCCAGAAGAGCATCTATTTCTTCTTGCATGGCGCTAACCAATGAGAGGACTTGGTAATCGATTTAAAACCCCGGTTCCGGGCTTGGTGAGGGTGAGAAAGCGGCCGGTGTGTAGTGCATAAATTAACAGTGGCTTTGGCTTGAAGATACTCGACGAGTTTCTGGTGACCATTGGGTGTCTGGCGAGCGGGAGGAGAAACCTGAGCTAAACCCGGAGAAGGCGACCCCCGAGAAATCGGGTCGCGGTGTCGTGGCCCTCAGTCTTTGCCGGGTCGGGCCAGTCTTGGCGTTTTACTCCGGATCGGCAAGAGGCTCGGTGTCAGAAGAGGCGGAAGGTCATCGCCTACGCTATCTGAAACGAGCCCGGTGGAAGTTCGGAGCGTAAATGGACGACGCATGGGTCGAGCAGCGGCTCGGGTAATCGCGGCGATAACGAAGCGTGCTAGTTTGCTCAAAAAAAGAAGTTAACTCGAGTTCCCGAGTAGCATGTGATGCAGATTTTTGAGAAAATGGAAAGAGAGGCTCGTCAAATTAGGCGTAATGAGTAGTATAGACTTTGGGAATGCGGATCAAGCGTAAAACCTTTATAAATGCCTTTCAGCTAACAAAAAAATGATGACTCAGCGTGACTAATTTATCGGGGTGAGCATAATCCCGAAAGATGGGATATGCAGACAACCAAAGGGCTGAAATTAGCATAATTCGATATTTAAGTCATAGAGTAACTCAAAAGGAGACTTGTTGTCCAAAACAGAAGACGGGAGCCTGTTGATAATAAAAGTAGCTGTGGAGAATGCCTCAAACCACAAAGATGCAGGAGCATGAGCATGGAACAACATAGAAAGACCCATTTGAGATATGACGACATGCTTCCATTCAACACGACCATTTTGTTGGGGTGTAAGACGAGGATAATCTTTTGATGAATGCCGTGCAAATCCATAAAGAATACGTACTTTTGAGTTAACAAATTCGGTCCCCATCACTTTGAAAAAACCTTAATAAAGATGCGGGAAAATTGGTTGCGGCACGAAAAGTGTGAAACGCATAAACACATCATAAAATTCGGATTTGCAACGAAGAGGATATAGCCATGTAAAAGCGAAAAATCATCCACAAAAAGCAACGAGTAACGGAAAAACCATTAGATGTAGAAATGGGAGCCGTCCCCCCACAAATCACAAAATGAATTAAATCAAACTGAACAGATGCACGTTTCTCATTCAAAGGAAACGGTAATTTCTTACTTTTTAGCAAGTTGACAAGAAGAACAAATATTCGGCAACAAAGAAGCTAATGAAACTTGTCCTAATTTATTCAACAAAGAGATAACGAAAATGGGACATGCCCAAAAGCGTAAGTGCCACAAATCATAACTAGCCTTTAAATTCTTCGTCCAAATTGTCGCAACAAAGCGGAACACCACGATCAAGAATGTAAAGACCTTTGTTGCATCTACCACGAGCTAGAATTTTTCTTTGTTACCCGATTCGAATGGCAAAGAATTTATCGGAAAAAATAACATCAACGGGATAATCGGGCAGTCAACTTGGCGATAGATAACAACTTTTGGTTATATGAGGCACAACTAAAAGCGTCAATAGTTTTTACATCGGAGAAATATTGCGGAACCAATATGAGAAATACGAAAGAGTCACCATTTCCAACAATAAAGGAATCGTTACCCGTATAAGGCGAATAAGAGTCCAAAGTGGAGGCTTGAGAAGTCATGTGAGCAGAGGCTCTAGGAGTCTAAATACCAGTCCGGTGTGGGGTCCGAGATATTGCATGACACAAGTGAAAGCCCGAGCCAAGCGAGCGGAATGACCAGTATTACGAGCATTAAGGAATTGTGGACATTTATTAGCATATGCATTACGAGCATTAAGGAATTGTGGACATTTATTAGCATAATGCTCACCCCTGCAAATCTGACAACGAGGAGGACGGCGGCCATTGCTTGAATTCCCTGCACCATTGCGAAAAGAATTACCACTATTGCCACGAGAATTAAAGCCCTGACCACCCCTGTTGGATGAACCTTGCTGCCAAGAGCCAGAGTTGCCGGAATTGTTGGAGGCCTGTTGCCATAAGGCCGAGCTCTGTGGACGACTGCCACCCTGCTGACCAGAAGAATCGCCCTGTGGACGCCGAGTGTAGCGGTCAGCGGTGAATGCCGCTGAAGCGGGAGGCGCGCCTTCCATGGCGCGATGAAGGGACTTCGTACTGCTTCGCTTGATTGAGCAGATCCGCGAAACGCGGAACAGGGGAGAGCGCCATACAGTATCGGCGAATCCAGTATACTGAACACCCAAGCCACTGAGAAACCAGTGACTTTTGTCCGCCTCAGGCACGGGACGGCCTATGCCAGCAAGATGATCACATAGGTTTTTGAATTTTCTGCCATACTCTTCAACTGTGAGATCATTACGACTAAGAGATAAGAGTTCTTGGTGCAATTGAGAGGCGCGGGATTCGGATGCTTGAGCGAAAGTGTTGGTGGGAATCGTCCAAGCCTCATGAGAAGATTTGCAATCAACGACCTCTGCCATTGCTTCGGCCGTGAGGGAGGTGAAAAGGTCACCGAACAACTTTTTGTCCTTCTTTCGCCAATTGGTGTAGGCCGGATTGACTGATTCGATACCGTCATCAGAGGTGAGGGAGGGAGAAGGGGCAGGTGATGAGACGTCGAGAAAACCACTGATATCGAAGCATTCAGCCATGGAAATAACTTGAATCTTCCACATGAGATAAGTGGAGGCGTCAAGTTTGATAGGCACCATGTTGATCATGGCAGTCACAGGCAAAGGATCGGCGGAAGATGCCATGGGAAGAGGAGAAAGGGGCGGCGTTAGAGAGAACCGCGGCGGCGGCGAAGAGAATAAAGATTAGGGTTTGTTTAGGTTTTTTGGCTGATACCATGTGAGAACATGAATGGGATCACCGTTAATGAGGTGATTGAAAAACGTATTATTAATAATAGGAGATTACAGAGATATTTACGGAAAATAAATCTCTACAATTACAACAAAAGATATTATGCTATAATTATGTACAATTTTAAATTAACTACTCCTATTATCACTATTAATATCATTGCACACAAACCCTTTTTGAAGTTGTAATAATTATTATGTCGTTGATTCTTTTATTGTAGGTTTTCAGTCCAATTGTCCAGCAACAAATCAATTTTGCTCATTATTCAAATCAAGGCCAACATGAAATGAGTTTAACAGAACTACTACAGGTAATAATAACACATGCAATTAACCTATATACATTTATTTCATATTTTATGTATAAAAATATGTTAATCACAATACATTATATAATCTCAGCAACAACAACTTGCAAAGACACACTCACATGGTGGAAGCAATTTCAATAATCCGACACCTCAAGGCTAAAACAAAGAGGAAATCACTGATAAAACTAGAGATATATATATATAGGAAGATGAATAGAATTTAGAACCTTTTTTTTTCAGTATTTTCTTCTCATAACATTCACTATCAAGTGTTTCATTTTTTAATGATTTAAATGATTAAATTGCATATTCTTGTGATCTGTCTGTTTATGCCTCCCTTAATTCTATTAATTGTTTCACTTTGGAAAAAGCATGACTTTTGTTGGGAATAATATTATTTCAGGACAATAACTTAAGGGAGTGGTGTTTTAAGGACAATGATTCTACGGTCTTGGAAATGTAGGACAATATATTTTAAAATTTGTAAATATAGGACAATATGTTTTTAATATTTGTAAATGTAGGACAATATATTTAAAATCCTCTAAATGTAAGACAATTGAACCCAAACAAGCCCAAATCTTAATTCGACATTTCAGCCCGGTTTGGGCTTATTAAAACTTGATTGTCCTACCTTTATAGATTTTAAAACATATTGTCATATATTTACATATTTTAAAACATATTATCCAATATTTCCAAGTTTGTAAAATTATTGTCCTTAAAACACAACCCCTTAAATTAGTGTCCTGAAAAAAATATATTTCCCCGACTTTTTTTGCCGCATTAACAAAAGTATATTTTCTAATGAGCGTACAAATCTAATATTTAACAGTCATTACGCTTGTAATATGATTAGCTATTAACATTGCGTGATAAATTGAGGATGCAAATATTTATTTAATTTTGTTATAAGATTATAATAATATTAATTTCATTATTTTCATTATTATATATTTGGTCATTTTGGAATAAAACACAAAGAGCAAGACACCGTGCTTAAAAATAATTAAAAGATTGTACAAGTCTCTGTAATAAGTTACTGTCATGCAACCCACCATATCAAAAAAGTGAAGAGTCAAGAAAATACTTGTATGAAATAAAGCAAATCGAACACTTCAGAAACATTTGTGGCTAAAAAATTCAATAGCAACAATAGGGCCAGTTTTTGCTAAAGAAATGTGGGGCAATGATGATCTGTTATACATTGATTTGAGTTGTAATATATCCTATCTGGCGGTAATTCTTCAGCAAATGTATCTATCAGCAACGTGTTGCAACAATGACTGATTTAACTTGATCTTTGCCAAAGACATCGATCGATTTTTGCGTTTGGCTAACCAAAAAGGTTCTTCCTCCCCAACTGCAAAAGTATATTATCCATCAGTAGTGCTATGAGATATCATAATAGAAAAATATAGTCATAGTAAAAGGTTCTTCGGTGTGAAGTTAAATTAAAGATAAAAACTCGTATGAGACGATCTCATGCATGAGACGGAGTACAACCTAACACAATCAACACCCATCTCTCTCAAAGTGTTAAAGCGTCAATGCCCAAATTATGCTCAAAGTGTCGAGCAAAATTGGCGAACATAGCACCGAGTCCCCGAAGAAAACCAATGGCTTTTATCACTTTCGTCAGCGGGCTTTCCTATAGCAGACAATTGATCGCACAAAGACTTAAAAGCTTTACCATAATTAATAACGAAGACGACTCACGGCGTAGGGATAATAATTCCTCCGAAGCTGATTGTGGCGTGCCATAGAGGCTTTAGGCGAGACGGATTCAAATAATAAGCCATGCCGACGAGATGACTTGCAATCAATACTTCGGCCATGGCTTCAAGCTCGAGTTTTGCGAACAAAACGCCCAATAATTTTTGATCGGCGGAGAAACCAAGCAAAGGTAACTGGATTCGGGTCCGAATTAAGGCCATTGCGTTAATTACGGTTTTGCGGCCAGCGCGAAGGGACGCGCCCGGTGATGATATCAAGCATCTCGTAAGTGGTAGCCATGGAGAGAATTGACACTTCCACATCGGATAAGTGGGAGGACAACTTAATTGGGGACGAGATGAATCATGGCCTTTGTGGGCCTAAACGGATGACGTTTGGGGTCAGGTCATGATCGAAGATGCGGCGATGAAAAAACCAACGAAGGGGACCTGTTCGAGGGTTGCGAGATCATGGCGATGGAGAAAGAGAAAACGCAGGGGACCGTGCGTTTGAGAGGAGAAAAGAAGCGAACCGGGGTTTTGGTGATGAGGAAATTAGGGTTTGAGATGAGTTTGGCGTGATACCATGTGAGAATAGGTATGAGATCACCGTTAATTGGTGACTAGAGAATTCCACTAATATATACTTGGGGATGACAAAAGATTTCCATAATTATAGGAAATCAAGTCAATACTTCCTTAATAATCTTCAATTATGAAAGTTGGAACTTTTAAATCAAACAATAGTCTTCATGAATTTTTTCAAACACTTGGTGTATTTAGAAACATACTGTACAGAATCTCAACTTCACATATTTCAATATGATAATTTAGTGGGATTGATCCTGTAATTTGAAAACGAAAAAGACGTGCGAGAAGAAGTGCTCACGAGAATTTTCGATGATGTCGATATCCGATAACGCAATGAACAAAAAAATTGTAAGAATTTCGATTCTCGAGTTCGAGGTCGTGTGTAATTTTCGATCGATAATCCACGATGAAAGTTAAGTTCAAGCAAGTTTTTCACTTCTGGTGTTGATACGAAAGATTTTTCAAATCTTTAGTTTCCATCATAGAAAAAAAATTGTTGTGCCTTAATTAGTTTCCTATTTTATTTAGCCTTCCTTTTCTCTTCTAAACTTCATGGTATTTCCTTTTTTAATCCCCACCTTCTCTCTTATCCTCGTGTCACACATCCGAGTAGTTTAACGAAAAGATGTAACACCATAGTGTAACAGGAGATCGGCCAGATTTCAATTTGAGGGCCACGACAAAATAATTTAAATAATATTAATTATTTCATATTTAAAATCCCAGAGATGCTACTAAAATATATAACACCACATTGCCTACATTTCGAAGATCTTTGACTTCTTTTTAACCCATTGGGATTAGATGATGTTGCAGGTGGCTCATTAGGACCTCTTCTTCTCAACTTTTTAGGTCTACCTGGTCTTTTCTCATACTTTGGTGGTAAAGGTGGTGGCAAGCCACCCTTGGGCCCTAAATCGAACCATTGATCCCCGAGAATGGGATATGCAAATGCTCTCTTGTAAGTCTCAACGTGTAGTGGTGATGCACATATGACTCAGGATCCTCATCTCTAAACCAAATGGCTGAAATAACATGTTTACAGGGAATACTTGTCAAATCCCATCTTCTTCAGCTACATGATTTCTGGGATATGTCAACAGTGTGCTGATCAAATGGGCCCTTTATCTGAAAATGCCAATCCTCTGATTTCATAGGACTGCATTCTGCTGCAAGCTTCTTGTTTTTCTCTAAAATCATTCTGATTCTAGGACAAATCATATCGTTCCATTTTTCTGCATCATCATCTTTATTCACTTGTAGCCTAGCCATGAGTATGTTTCTTATAGTTTCAAGCATGGTGATGATTGGCTTGTCTCTTGCAGAAAGGATGAGTGAGTTGAAGCTCTCACACATGTTATTTGTCAAGATGTCACATTTAGGAAAAGGACTAAAGTAAGCCCTAGACCATTGAGAATGTGTTTTCTTCACTAGCCAATCATATGCCTTTTCATCCAAGTCCTTAAGTTCTTCCATTCTAGTGTTGAATACTTGATCCTTGTTGCTCTAGAATGCCCACAATCTTTTTTTATTGCAAGTCCTAAAAAGCCATCCTTTTCATGTTACTATATAGGTGTCGCACACAAAACACATTATCTGCATTAGGAAACAAATTTTAAGAGGAAAATTTGGGATCAACCCTTTTTGCTCATCACTCATGAAGGTTTAAGCATGTTGATTTTCAAAGCCAATATCATGATCCAACAAAAGTCGAAACCACCCCGGGCATCTCTGGTTTCATTCTCCACTATATTGCATAAGCAATTGGGAACATATTGTTGTTGGGATCAATCCCATTTGTAGTTAATAGTTGGCCACATTGATGCCCCTTAAGAAATCAACCATCTACCCCAATAACTTTCCTACAAGCTTTAAACCCCTGTTTGCATGCCTCAAAACATATATACAACCCTAAGAAATTGTGGTTCACTACCCCTCACCATCACTCTCGATCGGTTTCAACACCACAGATGACCACAGGTTAGACCTCAACAACTCTTCACAATAATCTCTGATTTTACTAAACTGCTCCTTCAGTGTACCATTAATCAACTCAAGTGCCCTTTTCTTTGCTCTATATGATTGTTGCTGTGAGATATTGGCTCTCAATTTGGTGCATACTTCACTCCTAAACTCATTTGTTCCTAACTAGGGATTATTTTTAATTTCTTCACGTAATGCTTTAATCAGTTAGACTTGATACTAGAATTTTTGTAATTCCATCCACAATTTGTGTGCTTTGTATTGAACACTTTTACTGTCAACTCTTATCATTTTGCATTGGAGATACCCACAAATACCAATCACAACCCCTTTTTGTGCATTGCCTTTGAAGTCTTTTTTTATCATCCTCGTAAACTTGAAATTCATCCCCTCAGTATATAGTATGTTGAAATGGCTTCCTTAGTTTCTTTCTTTGAGGAAAAAACAAGCCCAACCTTCACCTCAGGTTTTCTAGATTCAGTTTTAGGATTAAACCTAGGGTATTCAGGCATATCCTCTTCATCAGACCCCTTAATGCTATCAAATTCATCATTTCTTTATTCACTTCTTTCTCATTATCCCCCTCCAACCTGGCATAAAACTCCTCACTTACATATTTGTTCTTCACTTTACCACCATCACTTGGAAGTTGATTGAAGTCAACGTCATGATCAACATACTTTTCATATAATCTATCATCCTCCCCATATCATAATCACTGTCAAAAAGTGCATCTTCATCATCTTCTTTTCTCATTATCAAAAAGACATGTCCAGAAAGTCATCACTACCCTCACCATGAGCAGGCACTAAATGTTGTAAATATATCACAACCTATCTATCCTTATTTATGTAATTAATCAACCCACATACAACAACATCAAAATCAAGAATTCTTCCCCCACTATGCAAATTAGTTCCAAATTGATGCCAAAATTTTACTTTCTTTTTCATCATAAATTTTAAGCCCGATTAGCAAAATCATTCGATTCAATTAACCCAAGCATATCCCCATCAACATAGTCAAAATAATCTACAATACTCCCTTCATATTTTCTCGCTAAGACCATCTTTCATTAATTTTTCACCATGAAAAATTTTAAATGTAAAAAGGGTTGCTTCATTTTTTTTTTGATCCGCATAATAGAAAACCCAAGAGAAATAGATAAACAAGAAAGCACAGATAATCAATAAACAAGAAAAAAGTCGAGCACCAAGGCTTGAGAATTTTCTGTAATCGAATAACAGAAAAAGTAAAATGAAAATTTCTATAGTCATGAGAGCTTACCATATTGGGGTGCAAACTCACGCTTGTCCCTCTTGGCCATTGTGGGAGAAGCGTCTTTGGTGTTGATAAATTCGAACACCAATGTAATTCGAGCACCAATGTAAAGAGAAATTAGGGCTTGGAGAAAAGGGGGAAAGAGGCGCGATGAATTGGGAATGAAAAATGAAGAACCCTAATGTAATTGGGTGTCGATTCACCATTTGCTCACATTACTTGTTGTTCGGTGAAATAACGTTGTCATCAAATCTGATTAAAAAAGTGTATTAAGTGACTAATTTTGATGAAAGGTGAAACTCGATGACCAAAAGTGAAATTGGGGTAAAGTTTAGGGATCAAAAGTGAAATGAACACAAAAAAAAAAAAAAGAAAAAAGAAAAGCAAAGCCCCAACCGTATTCAAAAAAATTGTTAAAACAAGAAAGATAAATGGGTTGGTTTAAAAAAAAAAAAAAAGGGCGGTCTCTCTCTTCCTTCCATTTCCAGTTTCTTCAATCGCTGCCGCCGCCGCCGCCTCCCATCCACCACGACCACCTCTGTTCCCTCTCCGATTTCCGCCACCCCGCTCTCTTTCTCCCCTCGGATCTCTGGTAAATTTACGCTCTCCTTGATTATCCTTCTGCTAATTCTTTGTAATCGTGAACTTTTCATACTGCTAATTCTTTGTAATCGTGAACTTTTCATACATATATTTTTTGAGACACACGTTAGTGGAATGTAATTTGAGCATTCTTTCTTTAATCTTTGGAAGTGGTGAATATTAATTATGTTAAGTTGTCTTTCCGCCTCACGCAATTGCACTATCTCATCTGAGAAGTTTTTTTGGGTTAATAACAAATTGAAATATGTACTAATGTCTTTCTACAAATTATAATTCCAGACTATTTTTTTGAAATAAAATGATATTTGTACTAGTAAAATTGACAAATTTCAACCACGACTTACTTTTTTTTGAATTTTTTTTAATCAAAATTTTCAATTTAATGTTTGTTAAAATATTTTTTGGCGTTGTGTTATGTCTGATGAAATATATCGTTTGTAGGTTATATATAGTTGAAAAGTTTCAAAAAAAAAAAGTTTTAGATTGAAATCAATCACTTTTTATTGGTATATGTTGCATTTTATTTAAAAAAATAATCTGAGTTGTAATTTGTAAAAGGTAATAATATAAGTTTGCAATTTATAATTAACCCATTTTTTGATCGGATTAATGATGATTGGCTTCATTTGATCAAAAAGCAGATAGTGAAACTGAACCCATGTGGTGACGTTAAGAGATTGTTTTTGAAAGCGAACCAAAAAAAAATATTTTATAAATTTAAATTAGTTCAAAATTACTTTTATTTTTCAAATAACAATTACCGTCCTAATAAATACTGTTGTAAATTCAATCCCCCAAAAAAGTTTTCTTTCTCAATTCTTCAATCATTCAATTCAAGCTTTCCCGGAATGTCGCCGGAGAACGGAATAGAAGGCAACAACGAGAGAAGAAGAATCTGAAGAGGATAATTCGAAGGCGAGCAGGAAGATGAGCCGCGGCTTAAGTACCAGCGCATGGGCGGCAGCGTGCCGACGCTCCTTCAAAGCGACGCCGCTTCGTGCATCGCTGTGGCGGAGCGCATGATCGCTCTCGGCACTCACGGCGGCTCTGTCCACATTCTCGATTTTCTCGGGAATCAAGTAAGTTCCGTTCTTTTCGTTTTGGTTGGATTTTCTGAGTTTTACTCGAATGGATTGAAAGAGGACTAATTGATGTTGACATTTTTGTATTTGGTGTTTGAATTGTATTGAGTGATGGCTACCTCAGCATGTAGCTTCAATGTTTTAATTTAGGTCGCTCTCAAGTCTTTGATTGGTATTTGGTCGAAAGAAGCTGACTATGAAGAATTTAGGACTTTAATTTTATGCGTTTTCTGCTTTCTACCCAGAGCATGTACAGGTTTTAGTTATGCTCAATAACATGACTTCAAGTCAAAGAGTTGAAACAAGTTATCTGGAATAGGTAGCTAGTGTTCACAATAGAAGTCCATAACTTGATGACTAAAGTTCACTGTGATTCTCAGTGTTCTGTAGTAAATTATTCAACATCAGATGCTGGAGTATTGGAGGATATTTGGGACTCCAAACGGATTCCTTATAAATTTAAATCTTCAAGTTTTATCCATAGCCAACATTAGTTACCGTTACTCTACAAATCAGAGAGATCCTCAATAACAGTACTTACATAGTAACAGTACATGTCATTTTAAATTAACAAAATTTGTGGCAAAATATTATTAGGACTTTGACTTTTTGTGTTTATTACAGGAATGAATTTCTGTTTCCAAAAGTACTATAATTAATCTTAGACAGAATGTTAGAATTCAATCATGACGGACCACGAACCTTTGCATCTTTCACCTCGTTGTAGTTCAATTTCCATTGTGATCCATCTGCAAACAAGTATTCCTTAGTTAAACATATCATGCATAAATGTACAACTTGTCTTATCCTCTCAACTAATGGGACCTTATATTTGGAACTATCATACTATGATAGGTAGGAAGAGATCTAGTTCTGAAGTATGGTCATTGGTGCCTGCATTGTCTGTGTATTAGTTAGCTAATTGGCAGTCTGCGGAATACTGTGATACCCAAATAAAAAAGGATGTTAATATAACATATTTCAAGTAATTGTAGTAAAACTTGGCCTGTTGACCCCTTAGCTTTGTAGCGGTTCTAAGGATATAAGCAATTTTCATTGTGTGAAGTCGTAGTGAAATGCAATTTTGTTTTTCTTCTAGGTGAAGATGATTTTGAGATTTATTTCGGGGAATGCAGTTGGTTTCTAAGGTCACTTACGGATGAGGCCTTTATCATTCTATACAGGTGAATCTGTTTGCCAATTCATTGAAAATGCCTTCTATTGCTTCTATGAAAAAAATCAATCAAAATCATATGTTTAGAATGTAAAGTAGTTGCTCCAGCATACAGTTTAATGACATAATATTCGCTCTATGCAGCAGAACTTATTGTTGTCCTTATTGAGGCAAATATTAACTTAATGCATTTGTGGACTCTTGTCTCTGCAAGGACAGTTGGCTGAAGCTTTAGCAGATCAATATTCAATGGCTTAATTGCAGATAAAATCACAACCTTTTGCAAATTGCAAATATAAACTTTTGAATCTTGGTATAAAAGACCTCTTTTATTATTTTTTAATTAGAAAGAATGGGAAGGTTCGCTCCTGCCGGAAATGGCGTGTCACCTACCGACAACGGTAATAATGATTTACGGGCAGGAGCAAATCTTCCCATTTGTTCGAACTCCAAAGTTTTTTTTTTTTTTTTAAATTGAGGTTTTGTTTACCAAGACTCAAATGTTTAAATAAAATTGCAATTTGTGAAAAGGTTGTAATTTTATTTGCAATTGAGCCATATTCCGTTTGATGTTTCAGATGACTAACCAATTTGTACTTCTTCAGGTCAAAGAGTTCATTGCTCATACCACTGCAGTTAATGATCTTTGCTTTGAAATCGAAGGTGAATACATTGGAAGCTGCTCTGATGACGGTTCTGTTGTAATTAGTAGTCTTTTTACCGAGGAAAGAATGAAATTTGAGTATCATCGCCCTATGAAGGCAATTGCTTTAGATCCAGATTACGTGAGGAAATCATCCAGAAGATTTGTTACTGGAGGTTTAGCTGGTCTTTTATATTATAACGTGAAGAAATGGATAGGCTATCGAGACCAGGTTTATTTAGGTTTTTGTGATTGTATGCTGATAAAGACGCCTTCTGAAATTTGACTTCTCAGCAAAGGAAATTTCCTTGTCCCAGGTTTTACACTCAGGTGAGGGCCCCGTTCATACCATAAAGTGGAGAAGTAATCTAATAGCGTGGGCTAATGATGCTGGTGTGAAGGTTTATGATGCTGCTAATGATCATCGTGTAACATACATCGAACGACCTCGAGGAAGCCCCCGTCCCGAGCTTTTGGTTCCTCATTTAGTTTGGCAAGTAAGTAGATTACAAGAATAAATTGCAAAATTGATCCGTATCTTTTGGGTGTTAGCAATTTTAGTCTCGTATGAATTAATTCTCTCCATTGAGTCCCTCCTGTGATGTTTGTTTTGGGTTTTAAGTGACTTTTAAAAACCAGTTTTTGAAATCTAGGGGATTTTGAAATCCTATTAAATAGTAAGGTGTGTTGGTTTTGGGTTTTTGAGTGGGTGAGATTTAACTTTATGTCAAATCAATGTGTAAGAGTGAATGTAGTTGTATTATTATATTACTTTTGGGTGTGATTGTAACGATTGGATGATGTGAATCATGATTTTAAATATATTAAAGTATAAGGGGAGATAATTGATTGAATTGAAAAGTATGATAGTAGGTATATAGGTGTTGTAGTGGTGGTATTTTAAAACCGGATATCAAAATCCCAAACTAGATCTGGTTTTAAATTTCAAAACCCAAAACAAACATCACCATAACTTTTTTAAAGGATGCAATTTTTGTCCTATATTGACAATTTTTTGTTTTAGGATGATAATTAATTTGAGATTTTTAAAAAAATGTTGTGGTCTCATTACGTCATCTAAGCGATGCCAAGTCACTAGTCCGGTTGCTACATGGAATTCCGATGGCTAACATGTGCGGCATGTGCAAAAATCCTGCAATCTTGTTAATATTGGACTAACATTGCTTCATTTTTAAATTATGGGACTCAATTGGGAAAATTAATTCGCGTGGGACTAAAATTGCCAATATCCAATAGATCTTGGGACCAATGTTGCATTTTACTTTAGATTACAATTATGGAGATAGATGTGTAAAATTTGTCACAAATGGTAATGGTTTGAATGAGAGAAAACTACAGGACAAGTGCTTCTTCTCATGTGTTTTGCACTTGATTCAGGATGACACACTGCTAGCAATTGGATGGGGAACATTTGTAAAAAGTAATGTCAATTAGAAATTATCAGAATAATGGAACTAATGGAAATTATACGACACAAACGTCCAGCATGAACAAGGTAGATATTGTAGCATCTTTTCAGACCAGCTATTTCATATCAGGAATTGCCCCATTTGGTGATTCTTTGGTTATTCTAGCATATATCCCTGTGGAAGAAGAAGGCGAGAAGGACTTCACCAGTTCTATTCCATCACGACAGGTATTTGTTCTCTCATTCAATAGTACTGACCATGTGGCTTTGCCAAGTAGTTCTTTGACTTTTAAGCTTGTAGATATCTAGTTTTCGCGTTTTGGCTTTTCTGGGTGGTTAGAACTGCATTTATTCTCTAGAAAAGTTATATATATCACATTGTGAATCATTGCTCACTCTAAGCCTAATTAAGTATATTAACTTCTTATTATATTTCTATCTTTAATAACAGGGGAATGCTCAAAGACCTGAAGTGCGAGTTGTCACTTGGAATAATGATGAACTGGCAACTGATGCACTACCTATTCATGGGTTTGAGCATTACAAGGCCAAAGATTATTCCCTTGCTCATGCTCCTTTTTCAGGTAAAGCTTGATTAACATGTAACCCTAAAATTAGATACAGGTGACAGTAGCACTTTGTTCATTCTTCCTAAGCCCCCTCGGTCTATTTCAGTTTCTATTATTGTTAAATTAGATCTGCGGCAGCAGAGCTAATATTATGCGCTTGATACAGGTAGCAGCTACGCAGGTGGTCAATGGGCTGCTGGCGATGAGCCCTTGTACTATATTGTGTCCCCAAAGGATGTAGTTATTGCTAAGCCGAGGTTAGTGATTGGCTTTTCTTTGTTTTCCACAGAATGTTTCCTGGGGTTTTTGTTCTGTTATGTTCATGTGAGTGATAGAAAAGTGATAAGATTGTTGATTTGAGGTACAACATTGCACAATTTAGGAAGTGTTTGCATATTCACGTGGAGGGGGCAAAATCACTTTTTTTAAAACTGCCCCCTCAAAGCTTTGGATTCAGAGAAGTGCTTTTAACTGTGAGTAGAGCTTGCAAACACCCACGTAATATTAGAATCATTGCTTCTTCATGGTTTGTCTTCCTTAGTACAACTATGTGCTGAACTTCAAACTGGATAGTAAATAGAATATTTTGGTAAACAATTCCTTGTCATTGTTTGACCTATCGAGATGGCAGGTTTAGACTGCAGGTTTCCCTGGTCTGCTATTGAAAGGCTGGTTGTGGGTGTGACACTCTTTCGTTGAAAAGGATGTTTGTTTTGTGTGTACTTTATGAGATCTGCACTTATAGGAGGATGGATTTAGTGAGATCCTCTATCACTTTTTTCTTTGTGTGTGTGTGTGTGGGGGGGGTTGTTGGTTCTGATGAGGTAGTCAAGTGATGATGAAGTTGCATTCTGGAATTATCTTTATATATTAGAGTTACATTTGTGGTTGGTTGTTATAGAGGTTATCAATGAGTAAATGATTATTCTATCCATTTTCTTTATTTTTTCTTGTTAGTTTTGTTGTTTCTGGATTTGGATTGTGTTTTTTTTTTTGTGTAGCTGTGTATCTCTCTCCTCTCCCAACCAGAAAGAGGACATGAAAATTGTATAATTTCACAGACAGTTTGATGTATCATTCTCATTCAGAGGACCCTAACTAGATATGTTACTTAAAATCTTGATCTTAGAGATACAGAAGATCACATAACTTGGCTTCTTCAGCATGGATGTCATGAAAAGGCCTTGGCTGCAGTTGAAGCTGGTCAGGGTCGGAGTGAGCTTCTGGATGAGGTAATGTATTCTTGGTCTTTGTTTTAATGAATTTTCATGCTGGAGTTCTTGGCTCTAGAAGAGCATATTTAGAATTCTAGCTAATGTTATGCATATATATATCTGTTTCAGTATGCATCTTCTCTATAGACTATGCTTTTCTTTACGCTTTTCTGTTAGCCTTTACTTTGATGCTCATAAATATGATTTCATATCGCTAAACCTAGTGTGGAGGCATTTGGGAGTGATATCTGAACGCTAAGCTTAATATGCTCAAGTTAGGTATCAATTATATTTTTTTTTGATAAAATGACTTAGAAATCTGATATAATACTCTCCTGATGTGAGTATAAACTCAAAATGTAGACACTTCTATATGTTATCTTTGTAAAATATAAAAAACCCCTTAATTGGATGTGAATGTGAAATTATCTCTAGTGTATGTATTTCCGACTGTCTGAAGTTGCACGAGATCTCATTTAAAATAGGTGGCTTTGTGACTTCGATTGCATACAAGCTTGACAACAGCAAAAGCTCATTAATTCATGTTCATATTTGATTCAGCAATGGTGTCTGCAGTCTGCAAAACAATTTCTTGAACTCCAAATGTTTTGCTTAGGGTTAACAAATAAACGTCTTGTTTGCCATATCGTTCCTAAAAGAAGTTACAAAAACTCAGTTTTCTTCTATGTTTTCTGATGCACTTAATTGATGCAGAACAGCTAAAATGTTCCTTGAATATGATTTCTGACACTCATGGTGAATTATTTTATTGTTATTACTAATGAGAAGATAAAAAGCCACATAATTGATATCTGTGTAAGCATGTGTGCGCGGGGATATGAAAATATCTTATTTCTGCTTTGCATGGTGTACTTGTTTGATGCAGAAATTTCTACAAAATTTGATAACCATCGCTAGTTGATTGATTTTTCTGATGGTACCTGTGATTTTATTGGAGACAGAAAAGAGCAAACGAGTGATTATGTGATTGCTGATACCTTGCCTCACAGTGGCGGATCTAAAATTTTGAAAATGGGGGTTACAATTAGATAAAGGAAAAAATTTCATACATGAATTTTTTTCAATATTTAAATACGTACAATCAGAATATAAGAGTGTATAAGATGTTACATAAAATTTCCAAAAAAAAAAAACTACAAAGTACAATTTACAACTGGTCTTGAAATGAGGAAAATCAAAGACCATTTAGGATTTGTGTGTATCATTCCATATTTTTTAATTAAATTAGTATTAAATAATAAAAATAAAAACATTTAGAAAAATAACTCTAATTCTATAAACTTCAAAATGAACCAACATATATAGATATATCTGGTGGATTACAGTATGTACATATTAGATGGGTTTAGGATCAGCAATTGAAACCAGAAATCGGCCCAAAAGTATTACAAAACCAATTTTCACACACAACCTGTATATTTGTACATGTATTATGTATATGGGTATATGTATAGTTATAAGATATCAATTTGGGCAAGTTTTGGGGGTACAGTTGTACCCCATGTACCTAGCTCCATTCGCCTCTATGCGTCAATGATGGCCATTTATTGTTGTTTGCTACTTGATTTCCTTCTTGTTTCCTTTTTTGCATGGTGTCTGGCCATCTGCCTTCATCTTTCTATTATTAGACTTTCTATGATGTTGCAATGGAAAAAAGAGCGCTTAGAAATAATTTAATATCAAGAAAATTAATTAAATATATATATATATATATATATATATATATATATATATATTTAAATCACTTTAATAATACTTTTATATCAATCAATTTTACATATTTGATCTGACATAAACCACCCTACTAAAAACTCAAAACAAGTATAAGATTACTATTCATCAAAATTTTTACATCCACAAGGATTTCCCCTACCCACCATAATCCTATAACAAACATACCCTTATTTACTCTGGGGATTTGGTATTTTACTTGATGCAGGTGGGTTTTCCATTTCGCTCATCTGCGCCAACTCCCTGTATTGGTATCCTACATACCAACAGAAAATCCAAGGTTACGTGATACTGCTTATGAGGTGTGTAATTCACCTCAAGAATTTAGATTTTATTGATCATGTCAAATATCATTGATACCTGAAATATTTACTGCATACTAGGTTGCACTAGTTGCGTTGGCTACAAATGCATCATTTCACAAGGATCTCCTGTCAATTGTCAAAACTTGGCCACCTTCAATATATTCTGCTTTGCCTGTTATCTCAGCTATAGAACCTCAGCTTAATACTTCATCATCAACTGATTCTCTCAAAGAGGTTAGTTTCTGGGAGTACCATTTAATTTCTCCATGCACTTGAATTCACATCTTACATGGTGCTTTTTCATTGCAGGCTCTGGCTGAGCTGTATGTAATTGATGGACAATATGAGAAAGCTTTTAGCTTTTATGCTGATGTAAGCAGTTTGCCTTCAACTGCAATCTTTAACCACTTAACTTAAATCCCCTTATAAAAGTGATCCACGATTTCTGATGTGGGCAGTTTTGCCATTATATGAAATTTTCAACCACTTAACTTCACTCCCATTATTAAAGTGATCTATGATTAATTTTTGATTTCTATGTATTTCAGCTTATGAAACCGGATATATTTGACTTCATTGACAAGCATAATCTGCATGATGGAGTCAAAGAAAAGGTACTTTCTGTCTTTCAATTGTATATTGATAAAGTGAGATGTTTTCACCAAAGCATCTAATGGACAGAAAAAGAAGATCAAAGGCAGCAATTATTTAGATCCAGTGACCTCATTTCCTTTTCTGATTCTCAAATTAGACCCTCACTAAAAGTACTTTGTTAGGAAATTGTAACAACTGGACTTGTTGCTTCCTTGCATTCAATTTTAAAAATTGGTCTGCACCTTCATTTCATGCAGAGCAGGCGTGATCTAAATGAAATCAGTTAAATTTAACTCTCTATCCAAGCTCATCCCTCTTCTGATTGACACCCAGACCTAGTCAAACTGGCCATTCAGTACATTTCCACTCTTGAATCATTTCTGGCAATTTTTTGATTCATCAAACATTGTTTTGCAGGTTGCCCAGCTAATGATGATAGACTGCAAACGTGCAGTTCCATTATTTATCCAGCATGTCAACATCATAAGCCCATTTGATGTAGTTTCACAACTTAACGCTGCAAAGAATAAGTGCGACTATCGGTATTATTTACATCTGTACCTTCATTCATTGTTTGAGTCACATCCCAGTGATGGAAAGGCTTTCCATGACATGCAGGTTTGTTTATATATGCTTTTTCAAGAGCTTATGTCCTGCTATATTAAGTTTACTGGAAGACATGTAATATTGATCCCATATCTATTGAGTGTTGGTGATTTTAGTCTCATATGAATCAATTTTCTCAATGAAGTCTCATAACTTTTAAAATGATGCAATTTTAATCCTATATTGTCAAAATTTTATTTTAGGGTGATAATTAATTTGTGATTTTTTAATTGAAATTAATACGTTGGGGTCTTTTATTATGCCCACACAAGTGATGCTGAATTTTTAGTTAGCTTGCTACATGGAATTCTGACAGTTCATACGAGAGGGCTTATAAAATATCCTGCGATCTTGTCATATAGCACTAAAATTGCATCATTTAAAAAAGTGTTATGGGACTAAAATTGCGTGCACCCAATAGACACAGGACCGATTTTGCAATTTACTCTATTTTTTCATGAATGGAAATGTTTAATAAAAGTTGGTTCTTATTCGTGGTGGTTGTCAACAGGTTGAACTGTATGCCGATTACAATCCAAAAATGCTGCTTCCTTTTCTTCGGAGTAGTCAGCATTATACACTGGAAAAGGTTTACTCCATAAGTGGGTTACCTAGCTTTTCTGTCAATTTATGGTGTTTGACCATTATAATATTTGTCTCAGGCACATGAAATTTGCATTAAAAGAGATCTTTTGAAGGAGCAATTCTTCATCCTGGGAAGAATGGGAAATGCAAAGAAAGCATTGGCAGTAATTATTAATAAAATGGGTGATATAGAAGATGTGCAGACCTTGATACTCGTTATCTGTTTCTAAGGTTTAAAGGTGCATTAAGATTGAATGTATTGCATGAAACTTTGCAGGCAATAGAATTAAATAAGTATGAAGCAGCACGATGATGAACTCTGGGAAGAGCTAATTAAGCAATGTCTGAACAAACCTGAGATGGTAAGATGTAAATTGAGCTTGCTGATCAAATGCACATGAGATAATATTACTTAGTGATATAAATTTATGTTGCTTGGTATTTGTTTTTTTCAGGTGGGGGTATTATTGGAACATACTGTTGGCAATCTTGATCCCCTGTATATTGTAAATATGGTGCCCAATGGCTTGGAGATACCTCGGTAAGTGGGTGAAATTTGCATGTTAAAACTTTGAAATTTAGCTTAAATGTGGGTTCAGTAAAATTTGTAAATTGATTTCTATGTTCCCAAATTGGTACACTTCGTCTTGACGTTATTATCAAATAAAAAATAGTATGACGTTAAATGTATAAATTTTCAAAATAAACGGTTAATTCTCTCTTCTTTTCCCCAGTTAATTGATACTAATGGCTATACTGGTGGTATCTGAAACTCTTGTTCTCCATTTATTTCCTTAGGTTGCTTTTGGATTTTAATTTTTTTTCTTTTACCTCATATGGATTTAAAATTAAAAATCTTCCTCTTAAAATCCACTTATTGGGCACTGAAGATCTTGGAAAAATGATAGTCCAGATGATGTTAATTGGTTGTTAATGGTTACTATTTGGTGCTATAACTTGGATGGATTCACATTATAGGCCTACTAAAATGCATGTGGGCGTATTTACAAATCTTTTTCTTGAAATGCATGTTATTTTTACAGTATTTTAATGATGCTCTTTTTTAATCTGCTGAACTTACTGGAGCAAATTGCATGTTGTTTCAGGCTGCGTGACCGTCTGGTCAAAATCATCACCGACTATAGGACAGAAACTTCTCTCAGACATGGGTGCAACGATATACTCAAGGTAATAATCTCATCCACAATTATATTATAAAAGAATCAAGTCTCTTAAATGAGAGATTGGAAAAAATTTCTTCTGAAAAATATAGAAATTTCTAATTAAACAATATATCAAATTTAGAAGTGTTGATTAAATTGTAGATTTGAAAAAAAATATATTGTACTTTTTAGAATAGTAAAAGTGTTACCAAATGTGGGAGTAAAAGTGTACTTCCAAGACCAAATTTAGGGACCAACCATATATGGCGAGCATAAATTACACGGTTGATAGTAATGAGTGTGATAAACCTACAGGCAGATTGTGTCAATTTGCTAATAAAATACTACAAGGAAGCAAGGCGGGCCATATGCTTAAGCAACGAGGAAGACGAGCCACACAACAAAAGAGACAAAAGCAGGATTTCTCAATCAGTTGGCAGATCTCTGAGCACCAAAGCTACGGAGGTTAAGTCGAAGAGCAGGGGTGGGACCCGGTGCTGCATGTGCTTCGATCCCTTCTCCATACAGGACATCTCCATTTGCGTTTTCTTTTGCTGTCATGCGTACCACGAGACGTGCCTCATGGACTCCATTGTTTCTATCAGTAGCAAAAAGAAACGAGCAGCCCCTAAACGGGATGAGTTATCCTATTACGAGTATGATAATGGTGATGATGAGGATGGGGATGATGATGATGGTGATGATGATGCTAGGATACGTTGTATTTTGTGTACCACTGCTGCTGCTTGATGCTCGCGTATTGTTTATGATGGATGATGTATGGTGTTGTATTTTATGAGCATCATTGGTTTAAGTTATTTTTTTCCCCCATGTATATGTTGCAAATGTGGAGAAAAAAAGTTTTTTGGTCCCATAATTTTCTTGTAATCCGTTTTTTGTTCCAAAAAATTTAACTATCCAATTTTGGTTCCCTAACTATCTCGATACAAATTGTACTTAGCCACGATATCAATATAGAATTTCGTCCTAGTGGAAGCACAAACCATAAGCAATGAAGCATTGTGTATGTATATACAGAACTTACTGTATTCAAATAGTTTAGGTTAATGTTGAGGTTTATAAAGAATTCACATTTGATATATACATATACTCTCCCCGATCCAAGAAAGTTTGCCCCAACTTTTGGACACATATATTAAGAAAAAGGTGTAATGAGTAGAATGTTGACAAGTAATGTGGTAAGAGTGAGTCTCATGTATACTAAAGTCTTGGCAAAGTCTTTTTCATAAGTGCGATTTTAGAATCGCATGACTTGTTATACTAAAAAAGTGCAATTTATTTATTTAATCGAACCGTGCAACTATTTTTTTATATTAATAGTTGCACGATTTTGTGTAAATAAGTTGCGTGTTTTAATATAACAAATCATGACGATTCTAAAATCTTATTATAATCTCTGTGATCGATAACTTGAAACAAGCATACAATACCTAGACATGTCGTAAACTTTTATATATAAAGTAAATTAATTAATTTAATTCAAGTGTATGTATGACAGTATGGGCTCCAAAAATAATGATATTTGATGTAAACTTGTGAATATTGTGAGGTTGTAGTTTAGTAAATGATATACTTTTTTTGGTGTGCAAACTTTTGTGGGACGTCTCAAAAAGAAAAGTGGATAATTTTTTTTGGGATGGAGTAAGTATAGACTAATTTTTTTTATCGGACAAATGGTAACTCGAACCCATGACCTCACGACATAAGTAATGGTGCTCTAACCACATGAACTATTCTACTTCGTCAAATATATACTAATATATTGTCCGAGTACTATGCGGTATGAAAATAATAATGTATAAATAAAACACTTCAGAAAATATTAAAAAATATATATTATTAACTTTTTATTATATCAACTAGTATATCACCCGTGCGTTGCACAGTTTGTGAATATAAAATGAATTGATATAAAATATATTTGTTTTAGTGTCAAATGAAGTAGGAAAAAAAATATTTTACCTATAATTATAATATTTTTTCTTATGTTCTTTAATTTTTTATATATTACAAGATCGGGGTTTTTTTTTCATTTTGACGCAATGCACGGTTTGTGAACTTTTTTTGCTTTTAAAAACATGGAAAATAGTTGAAGCAATTTGCTCAAAAAGTTTACATTGTTAAATAATGCAAGTTTGAAATGTATTATTTTTTCTTACAATTTTAAATTATTTTCTCATATACCACGTTGATTGTCACTTGTCATTCCTGTCGCATATCAAAATTTTCAAACCGAACATGACAATATATAAATGTCCATGCTTGGAATTTGGTCTTCTTAAAAAAGACCAGGTTCTTAAGTGATTATCCCTAACTCTTGTTAATGGTTATACATAAGATATCATTACTCAAAATTGTCTTCTCTAAGAAGTTAGCGTCACTACGGGAATCAACACCATTTATCATGTGTTGGTCCCGATTAGTTTTTTCGCTTAAAAATATGGTACAACGGCTTTATCACAACCAACCTAGTGATGTTTTACGATTTAACTATCAACTAATAATAAAATTTAAAATGATAACTAATAATTTAAGTTTAATGTCAATAATACATATAAATTTATAATAATTTGACTAATCAATTATAATCTCATATCATATGAATAATCATACGATTAAGTATATAAATTATTAATACATTTATATATTTATAGTACTCTCCGTTTTTAATTAGATTGCTCAAAATAAAAAAGGTCCGTCTTTTTTTGTAGTTTTTATTTGATTTTGATAATTTGTATGTAAATTACTATTCACACTCCCTATAAGGCTATAACCTTCGTTTCTTTTTATAGGGATTTTGATTTGATAAAATTCTTCCTCATCACCTAAACTCTTGGGCCTTCAGTCCCTTCACGACTTCATAGTCATAATGAAATATTTAATCTTTAATTGACACATTTTGGCTACTTTTAATTGTAATTGATATATGAATAGTATCATTTGTTAGATTGAAATTTAATTCATTCCTACAGTTGTGATCCATCGTCATTCCATCTGTAAACAATTTTTGTTCAATCCCGATTTTGTGGAGAGGTGGGTATGGAGTGGAGAAAAAGAAGATGTTGAGGAGAGAAATCGTCACACGATTTGGATGTGCTTCCGCTTGGCTCTCCTCTGCCCTCTCCAAATGTATTCTTTCTCGTAATATTTGTAAGAACTATCTGGTCTCTTGATCATGAACAACACCAACTTGCTGACTTCAGTTTGATTTGGAAATCTTACTTTGTACAATCGAATGACTAGAGGTTCCAGAGGTTCCCAATACCCAAGTAATCTTTTGACGAATTAAATATTTGATCATGCTCCAAAAAGGGTGCCATTACATTTCAAAATGCATCAAAAAGTTTGCTTTGAAGGTGTTGTTAGCATGGAATTGCTATTTATTTAGGGTAGATTGTGATTATAATTTTTAGCACTATGTATACATATTATACATTTACATACAAATTATTTATTATCTTTTTTTTTTTTTTATCGAGCAAATGGTGACTCGAACTCATGATCTCACGGTATATGTAGTGGTTCTCTAACCACTTGAGTTATTCCACTTCGTCTATTTATTATCTAGTTAAATAATTATTAAGCAATTATAATATTTATTTATACTAGTTTTTTGCCAACCCGTGCGTTGCACGGAAGTCATTAATATTGCTATATTTTATTAATTTATTGTTGTTTATTTTTAATATCACTTAAAATTATAGATTATAAATAATCTTTGACATATTAATTGGGAATTTAATTATGATTTTTTTTAATAAAATAGAGTTAAAAATGAATTTTAATAATTATTGCGATTCCCGAAATTTCAACTGCAAAAGATCCAAATAATTAAAGCTTTTGTTTACTACTTGACAATTTGATTTAAGCATAAGTTATTCTCATTCTCCAACTCTTAATATAAAAAAATAGATACAATATATCAAACATAAATTAATAAATATACATATAGCACTAATTATATATATTTTTTTTAAAACAACAACCATTTTTTTAAAAATAACATTTACCCTTTCAAATAAAAATAATGTAGATAAACAAAAAAAAAGGGAAAATTACTCTCTAGTACTATTTTTTGAGTGATCTTACTCCAAGATGCACTACATTTTTAGTATAACTCTTAGGTGCAATAGTTCACAATTATGCCCTTATGCTAACTAATTAATAATTAAGGGATATTATAATATTAATATCCGGTCAAAACATAAAAAAAAAATACCAAAAATCACTTTCCCTAAAATATTGCAACAAATTTCGCCACGAATTTGTCTATTCCAATTCCTGTAATTCGAAATTCATGGGCAAATGGCGAGTTACACCAAACAAAGAAAACCCAATTCTTTCCCAATACCACAGCAGATTTTGTGCTGCTAAAAATTCTCAATCCTTTTCCAATTCAAAAAATTGCCGAATTTCGAAGCCGGAATCGCCGAAATTGGTAGACGAAGAAATTTTGTATTATTTCTCATCGATTTTTTCGATTTTCATCTGGTTTTATGTTTGATTCCTGATACATTTATCCCATTTAACCATTTTCCTGTCTGAATTATCCCAATCAAGGAAAAACCTCACAAATTCATATCACAAAATTGTTGAGTTTTTTTTATAAAATTATGATGACTGATCAGCCTATTATTCTCATTTGAAAATTCAAGGGGGAGTGCAAACTAGTATCCGTTACGGGTAGCTCGGTTTATAACGAGGTTGTGTCTCAGATGATTGGTAAGTGACGTGAGTTGCATGAACATCAAGTATCATTTCTGTACTCAGTTGGTTGTATTAGCAACTGTAGCATGTCTACCGATGATGATTTTAACAACATGTTATTACTTTGTCAACATTTGTCTGCAAAGCTAGTTTTTATGGAGTTGGTTGTTAGTGCTCCTTTTGTGCGAACTTCAAATGGTGGGCAAACCAGTGATGGTGTGGAATTCATGAATATGGGGATTTCAAATATGGAAAACGTGCATGTCAGATGGTTAAATAAGCAGGGTCAGAATGATAGGGATAAGTTTTCATTTGATAATGATCAATTTTCAAATGAGGATGAACACTCTGATAGTGAGTTTTGGTATGCACATCATCCCATCTTTTGATGTTTGTCCACCTCTTAAGAAGAAGCCCCTGTTGTTTGATGGTTGGGCATATTGCATGGAAGGAGGGGTTGGGAAGGAATTTAGGGGTGGTGCCGTTGAGTTTAGGAAGGAGCTAATTAAGTACTCTGCTAAATTAGGTTTCTAGTTCAAGTACCATAAGAATAATAAGCGGTACATTCACGCTTCTTGTACCGAGGAAGCAGAGGGGGGCTGTTGTTGGTTTGTAAAGGCAAGGAGGCATGGTGTGAACGAGTATTTCGAGATATATAAAGCCAATCTTGTTCATAATTGTTGGACGAAGACTAGTAGTGATGATCGTTCACGTCTTGGTACTAAAATCATTTCAGAGTTGGTGCTACAGACAATTAAGAACAAACCTACTACAAGTGGAAGTGAGATTGTACATCTGTTCAAAGATAGCTACGGGATAGATATCCCATATTGGAAAGGTTGGCGATCTGTTGAATGGGCTAGGAACAATATTTTTGGTAGCTATGATGAATCATATAACCAATTTAGATGGTATTGCAATGCTATTGAACGTACAAATCCAGGGAGTATTGCTGTGATAGAGGCGAATAAGGAAACAGATAACTTTGAACAGCGTATTTATTACTTTCAAGGTGTGTGTAGATGGCTTCAAATATTGCCGACCAATGCTTTTCATTGATGGAACGTTTATGAAGGGTCGTGCAAAGGGTACCCTATTGTCAGCTACTGCTAAAGACGGCAATAACAATATAATTTATGTCACCTTTTCACCATTGCAATAGAATATGAGTGTTACTTTGAGTTTGTGCAGATTTTGTTTCGCGTGTGCTCTTGAATTGTATGTACTGACCTATGTACATAGTTTACTCCATCACTGTGTTGCCATGAATGTACTCATTACATGTATTATAGATAGATGCCACATTAAATATCAGTACCATGCTGCAAATTAATGATGAATACATGATTTTTTATAGAATTGCAGATGTATAGCAACTTTCAATAAAGAACATCTAGAGCTTGCTGAATAATTAACCATGTTAGTAGTTTAATATCGGCTTATCAGTTTTTCAGTGTCTATATGCTTGACTTATTTATGTGTAGTAAATTATGTTTGAATAGGATTTGTAAGATAAAATCTCAAATTATGGTTGTTAATTATGTGATGTTTTTTTAGCAAACATGGTCGTTAATTATGTTGATTTCTGCTGTATTTTTTAGCAAACATGGTAGTTTATTATGTATGTTTTTATCATGTTAGTGGATATATTTTGTGCTGTTTTTTTTTTTTTTTGTAAACATGGTTGTTAATTATGCAACGTTTTATTTTCAAAATAGGTCTGTTTCTTGTAGCGTTTGCTATTGTTTTTGAGAATACCGAGAAGCGGTCTGGTTTCTAGAGATGATTAGAGACAATATCAAACACTTAAAAAAGAGATTGTCTACATATCCGACAGAACACCGGGTCTAATGTCAGCATTCCCCAAGGTTTTTGAGCAACCTGTCCACTTCTATTGCTTGTTTCACTTGCTTACTAATCTAAAGGCACGGTATTCAAGTGGTTTCACCAGCTCCCACCGAAAGATTATGGAGAATCATTTTAAGGATTGTGCTTATGCACCAACTCATATGATATTCCAAGAGAAGATCGTCATTTTCAAAGACGTTGGTGGTAAGATTGCTGAGGATTGGCTTGAAGAGCTACCCAATGAGAAGTGAGTTGTTGCTTTCACTACTGCTAATAGAAGAAGATATGGAGGGATGACTTCTAATGCAGCTGAGTCTTTCAATTCATGGATCCGTGATGCTCGGTCTTTACCCATCACATATATGATAGATGCCATTCGTATTAAAATTTCATGTTGGTTTGTAAAGAGGAGACGAAAAAGCAAATTGTGGAACACTGTACTTTGTCTTAAGAAGGACGAATTGTGGCATAATATGGTTGAATTCAGCCGGTCATGGAAGGTGGAAGAAGTTTTGGATGGGGGTTTTGAGGTTGGTTCAACACCATCTGTGGTCGTACATTTAGCGCTCCGTGTTTGCACTTGCTATCAATGGCAAATTTTAGGCTTCCCATGTAGCCATGCAATTGTTGTGATCCTAATGAAAGGACATGGGGTTTATAGTTACGTCGACGAAAGCTTTTTTTCCACTAAATATCAGCAATGCTACATGCATGATATTAATCCTATCCCAGAAACCGAGAGATACGAGGGTGAGACCTCATGTGACCAACCCAGAATTCTGCCCACAATATTAAATCGTCCGCCTGGCCGCCCAAAATCAAAAAGAAAATCGTCTGCAGGTGAGGGTCGTAAGAGAAAATCGAAAAAGAAGGCTAAAGAAGACGTATTGTCAACAGATGATAGATCATACTCCGATTTAAGGTATACAATTGTGATCTAAAAAATATATGTTAATTTACATTTATATACACATACTCATGTTCTGTAAATCTACTAGTATATACATATACTAATGTTTGTTTTTTTTCTTTTTATGATTGACAGTGGGTGGTGAAGTCGAATGGACAATGGAGTTCATACACGGGACAATTATGTAGAAAAAGTTGAAACATGCGTAGGGGAGCTTTCAAATATTTAAAAAACTATTGTTTTTTTTTTTTGGATTTTTTTTTTGATCAGTTTAGGCTATGGAAAGTTGGTAATATGCAAATGCTTAAGTTTTGCTAGTATTGTATCTATATCCTTTTTTGTTTGTTACATGTATTTTTTGGTTTTGGATGATTGTTATTAGGCTTTATTGGTTGTCACACACTTTCTGTTCAGTTTAAGGTTTTTCAGCATTTCTTTTGTGTGTGCATTTTCCAAATCTTGTAATGTGTGCAGATATATCTGGTTGTGTGTACAGGATGTGTGCACATTTTTCACAATTTTTAAGGGCTTTGTATATACGGTACCACGTGTGCGACTTTTTAAAACTTCTTATGTGTGTAGATAATTTGCCATGTGTGCAGCTTTGTGTGCATATATATCCTGTTGTGTGTACAGACTGTGTGCAGATTTCTCTCAATTGCGCAGGTTGTGTATGCGGCTTCAAATTCTTGTTATGTGTGTTGAATATCTGGTTGTGTGCAAATTATTTGCCATGTGTGTAGCTTTGTGTGCATATATATCTTGTTGTGTGTACAAGTTATGTGTACAGGCTGTGTGCAGATTTCTCTCAATTGTGCAGGTTGTGTGTGAGGCATCAAAGTCTTGTTATGTGTGCTGAATATCTGGTTGTGTGCAGATTATTTGCCATACGTGCAACTTTGTGTGCATATATATCTGGTTGTGTGTACATGTTATGTGTACAGGCTGTGTGCAGATTTCTCTCAATTGTGCAGGTTGTGTGTGAGGTTTCAAAGTCTTGTTATGTGTGTTGTATATCGGGTTGTGTGTACAGGTTGTGCATCTTATCTGGTTGTGTGTACGTGCTATGCAGGTCGCTTTTCAGATTTTTAATATACTTTGGTGTGCAATGATGTGTGCAAAGGTTTTTGGTGTGCATTTTACAGTTTTTTTGTGGTTGATTGAAAGGAATTTTCATGCTTTCAAAATCTATAAATTCTATTTGGGAACAATTTTAGGAATCTAATTGTGCTCAAATTTGATATGTTCAAATGGTAAAAATTCTGTAACATAATCCATACAATTTTAAAGCCTAAAATCTAAAATAAACACCATTCATGAAAATATAGGATTCCAAAAGTGTATACGTGTAGCCGAATGAACTATGAAATGTTTCAAACATTTTATACATGTAGATTCAAAATAGAATCATAGTAAACAGTCAATATGCTTAAAAACAATCAAATTGACCACATTCCATTCACTCAAAAATAATATCCAACACAAACAAATAATTGTTTTTCTCAAACTAACAAAACACTTCAAACACCAGTTTATGCTAAACTACCATTCGACTTCCAGAGGATCCATGAACCACAATATCATTTTAACCCTGTATAATCCTGCATCATTGTCGGAATATTCCCCTACCGGGCTTGATTGTCACCGGAACGCATTCTCGATTTGGACGCAAACAATGACACCACAGTCAAGTGTGCCACTTGCTTGTTGAAGACATTTAATAGACTTTGGTTTCTTCAAAGGACCTTTTGCTAATGGATGACCAGGAAACATCTCCGTGAATTTCGAGCGAAGTTTGGACTCCACGTAATCAACCTTCATTAATTGAAAAAGAAAAGAAAAGGGTCAGTTTTGTTTTGAAGTTGAATATTAGCAAATAATAAAATTTAATTATGTGTCAATAGTCAACACACACCACCACAAAAGACCGTGTCAAGTGTTCCTCCATCATACTAGTTCTACGGGGGAGTAGGGAGTTAAAAAATTTCCATTCACATTTATTTACGTCGAGCTTTAGCAACGTCCAGTGATCTCCTGTTTCACCCAAAACTTTTGTACATAATGGCAACAATACCAAATCATTGGCCCCAACCTGAGACAGTGGTTCATCTACGTAACTCTACAACATGTCTCGAGTAAACGGATGCGGCGTGGCAATGAAATCCTATAATACAACAACATAAATAGTTTATTACAAAATGTCACAATATACATCATACGTACTAGAAGAACATCACAAACTATTGTCTAATCGACGAATAAATGACCACTATGCATAATTTTTATAAATTCTCTACAAATTTCAAGTGAATCACATCTACGTGTCTCACCAAAATATACAATGCGCTTATTCAAATACAAGATATACAAATATGGTGATTAAATTCAGATATTGCACATATTACAGTAACAAACTACACAATCACACACTTATGTGGAATCCTCTTGTCATGTCTCTAACAATATCCACATCATACTATGTGTCTCAAACAGTACATATGCCATACTATGCACGTAATATTATATGCCTGCATTGAGATTACGTTATATCTCATAAGTAGCACACCAAATCTGCACATTGCATTATGCATCAAAAGTAGAAAACCATACTAAATTCACCTTATTCCATGCAATTTATACATATTAAAATCAACACCCATACAATATGCATATGCTTGATTATTATTCACAATAAGCAAATATAAATAAAATTAACATAACATTTTTTACCCAACACTTTGAACTTATGACAACTATACTTCTGCCATCCACACTCTTTGGCTTTTTTTTGCATCAATATATTAGCCCACGAATCAATTACCTGAATATAAGGAGTGTTTTTAATGATGTTGCCCATAAAATACATTCATATATATATGAAAATTTATAACATGATTGATATACCGCATCCGATAGACGTAAATGATGTAGAACGTTGATAGCGTCATGGTATGTTACATCAGCGAACGTAGTTGTCCCCTTCCAAATGGGTTCACTGTCAAACAAAAAATAATAGTAGTTAAATTTTGTGTTTTTATTGTTAAAATTTGAAAGACATCAGACACATTATAAAAACATACTACGATCCCGATTCTCTCAAGTAGTCCCTCAGGATGTCTTTGTGCAATTTCGATATTTTTCATACAACAACATATTTTCTTTCCATTCTGTACCTCACTTTTTTCGTGCGAGGTTGTCTCGTGAAATTAGGAATCTCGTCGTTAACGAGGTCTATGATTTCATTTGTCCTTGGTTGTGGGTCAATATCAACGGGCTTTCTTTCGTCGCGCACTGTCCGATTCTCCACCCGTTGGATCATTGAGCTCGGTTCTTGAATATCACATGAAAATTTCCTCTTTTTAGCACAATCCGTCTTAACATCTTCATCACCACCATTGTAACTGTCAATTTCCATAATCTGATCTATCGTATCAGCCAAATCTGAATTCAGTTTAACCAGTTCCAGGTTTTCTAACTTTTTAATGTGTAGATTTTCGATGGCCTCAACGCGAGCAAGTGTATCTGGGTTTTCCATAATCTGTGTTGGCGTAGGAGCGGTGGGTTCTTTCAATTGTGCCTTTATTGCTTCATTCTCTGCACGCAACATCTCATTTTCAGAACCCATTTTGTGAATAGTTGTTTGATGTGCTACTCTTTCTTCTTCAAGCCTCTTCAACCATTGTCTTTCGTTATGGTCTTTTATCTTATCTTCGATTTCTCTCCTCCCAAACTCACTCCAATGCTTCGCTTTTTGTAGGTCCCGAATGGGTTTCGTGAGGGCAGAAGTCTAGAGAGGAGGGGTGAATAGACCACAATGGTTCTTCCTCAAGAACCGATGATACTCAAAGCCAGTGGTCCGTAGAACCACTGCTCTAATACCACTTGTAGACCCCGAATGGGTTTCGTGAGGGCAGAAGTCTAGAGGGGAGGGGTGAATAGACTTCTAAAAACTTTTCGTGCAAGATCAGGTGTGATGGCAGGTTGCCTGATCAGAGTGCGAGTGAATTAGTTTGGACTGATATCCAACTTACTGATCGCCTGATGGCAGACCAGTTCGGTGTCTATTAGTTTAACTGATGTGCGGAAGCTAGTTTTAACCCGTGTGAAAAACCCATTTTAAGAAATCAGATTCTACAGTCTGTTTTCAATCAGATGACTAAAGTGTCAAACTGATCAGATCAGTTGCTTGATACAGACTGATCCTAACTCAGAATATGTATGCAATTTAAACTCCAGTTGTGTGCAATCGTGTAAAGCAGTTAAGAGCAAGTAAATACACACAAGATTTTATAGTGGTTCGGACAACCAGTCCTACGTCCACTCTTCCCTATCACAAGGGGCACCAACTTAACCAACTGGACTTAGTTTATTGTGTTAGTCCAACACAGTACAACCAACAGATGTTTAAAGAGTTCTCACTCAACCGATCCCAGAAATCAGAACTAGAAACCCTAGTCTGAAATCTTGCTAAACAAACTTAACCTAACTTTGAGTTTGGGTAAAGATTTGTTGTTTGTTCCAACTGGAATTCTATCCTAGTTTTGAGGTAGCCTTAAGCTAGAGGATAAGAATTCTATGCTAAGAACTAATGGGATGAACACTTATAAAATAAACTTGAATTTTGTGTTCTTCGTGCGGAAATTTGCTTATGGCTTGAGCTTGATGATAATTTCCGTGTCTTCACTATGAAGTAGATCCCATATTTATAGACCTCAAAATCAAAGAATCGTTGGAGAGCAATTTGAATTTCAGGCTATTTTTTGTAGGTTGCAGGATTGATTTGACGTGCTTCAGGAACGGCATGCCCGAAAGCGTGTATATTTGTCCTTTATAGCCGTTTGACTTTGCAGTGCTAAATCCCGCATTGTCAGCTCCGTACGTACGTGTCTCGTTCTTATTGGTTAACAAGTACACTTTTCAGTGTTTGTTCTACTAACTTAAGTTGACATTCTTCTTATCAGATTGATAACGTATGACCTGGTGTAACATCAGTTGACACCTGGTGTGAGCTGACCTGATCAGATAAAACTGATCAGTCTACCTGATAGAGTCTTCTGGTGCAAGTTGTCTTAGCTCAACTAGCAGACTCGGCTGATATAGGTCTTCTGGTCTTCTGGTCTTGATCTTCTGGTAGTCATCTAATCTTCAGGTCTTCTGAACTTGAGCTTCATGTCTTCACCTGATCATCTGACTAATTTGCTCGTCTGATCTTATGACTTCATCTGGTCTTCTGATCTTCTGACCTCATCTGGTCTTCTGATATTCTGACCTCATCTGGTCTTCTGATCTTCTGACCTGACCTGGTCTTCTGATCTTTTGTCCTCATCTGGTCTTCTGATCTTCTGACCTGACCTATACATATTGAGTTCCCCCTCAATATGTGACCTATCTTATACATCAGCTGTCTATACATTTCAGCTGGTCATTCTATCCTGATTCTAAGTCATCAGTCAGCTAACAGGTCTGACTGGTTTTATTACAAGCTGTTTTGGAACTTCCATCAAAACTTACTACAAATTTCCCAACAATCTCCCCCTTTTTGATGGAACCAAAACACTTAATCAGAAAAATAGTTAACCATGCGAAAAATAAAAATATAAACAGTAGAAATCAGAAGACAATGAGATGTTGTCTTAAGATCAGAAAGGTAACTTGTTTTATATATAAGAGTTGAAGATTACAAGTACAAGAATTACCTATCATCTGATCTAAAGAAAAGACATCTTCTGATTTCTTCAAAATGAGAATCTCTGAAGATCTGCTGGAATATTGAAAATCTTGTACATTCTCTGCAGCAAGGTCTCCAGTCTTTCTCTCTCAAATATATCTCCTTTCTTAGCAAAATCGTAGAAGAGCTTTTTAAATCCTACTGGGTCAAGAGAGTTATCTGCCCTGAGTGGTGGGATCATTGTCTGAAATTTGGGTGCAGAAGGAATTAAGAACGTGATTTTCCCTTCATGCATCACCACCTTGTCGAATTTTGGGTATTTGATCTCCAGCCAATTTAGAAATTCAGCATCGAACGCTCCTTGATCGGTATTTTATGGTATCTTCTGAATAATATGCACATCGCTCAGTCAGTCGACTTTAATTCTTGTCCATTCAGGAAGCAAGTCTTGTCGGGCCTCCAGAATACTTTCAACTTCCTCAGGAAAGGTTCTCTGTTCCCAATCTATATCTTCTGCTTCTGCTGCCTTATTATTCTTTCTTTTGACATATCTTCTTCTTAATAACCACTTCTATGAACCCACGCCTCATCTGTTGCTCTTCTGTTTCTACAGCTGTCATCTGCGATTGAGACTGGGTCACTACAGGTTTCTTGATCTGCTTGGCCTTCTGCTTTTTCGGTGCTTTTTCTTCTGGCCCAACAGATTCTTCCTCTCCCTGCAACCTCTTCGCAAGGTCAAGACTTTTCGCCAAATCTTCTTGATCGAATCTCTTCTGAACAGATGATGAGAAATCTTCAATTCTGTCCACCCTTGTTATCAGATCACCAAGGGAGGATTTCTGTTCAGATATGGCCTTGTCTTGACACTGAATCAGCCTGCTGTGTTCTTCAACAGATTGTAACATCTCAGGAACTTCCGTATCAGGAGTCTCAGCAGCTGTTGTTGCGGGTTGTTGTTTTTCTGATCCACCCTCTTCTTTCCCATTTTTGGTTTCAGCAAAAAGTTTTGATATCCTGATGAGGGCATTGAACTCCCTTAGCATCTCAGATCTTAGCTCGTCAACTGCAAGAGGGCGATCTGAACAGTGGAGGCAGGTGGGGGAGGTCCCATTACCCGATTAAGAATGGTTTGCAGCGCCTTCTGAGCTTTACTGATGGAGCCCTCCAGTCTTCTCCATACAACATCAAGACTTATATCCGTCTTTCCCAATGATGAGTAGATGCTCTGCAGAAGGGTGCCAATGTCGGATAGGATGTAGACCTCTGCTGATAGCTTATCAGATAATGGATCGATGCGTCTCATTACCGTTGTTGTAATCTGATCTTGTATGTGCAGCAGTTTGTCTATCGTCATCTTCCTTTCTGTCTCCACCAAGGCCTGTTGCTCCTCTCTGAATCTGTCCATCAGGTTTTGAGTTAGCGTTTGAAATTGCTGATCGACAGATGCCTTAACCCCATCTTGTATGTTCTTTGTAAGCAGCTCCAGGGTTTCGGCAGAGATAGTAACAGCCTGACCAGATGTTGAAGCCTCGCCAATCAGGGTCTCATCTGCAGCACCCTTAACTGGTTCATCGGTAGGTTGCTCATACTCAGTGTAAGTATCATCAACATCCTCCTCAGAAATGCCCAGCTTCTGGTGCACCAACCATCTGATATCAGCATCTGTAGCAAGTTCGGCCGCGCTGGATACACCGACATTCCGCTTTTCCCTTTTCTCTAGGTCCACAAAGTAATCAGGCTCCAAAGCATTCATCAGAATAAGGAAATCTTCAATATCTTTTAGCCTGATGTCCCTCCTAAAGACAATCTCCTCGATCTGCTTTCCGATCCCAGGATGATTGATGAGATCAGGGAAGTGCTGGTCTAGAAAAGCATTTACTTGGCGCCGCAGAAAATAGATGGTGGAATCTTCTTGTTCAGGCGAGCCAAGAATTGTTCTTGTGTTGAAGGGGTTGTGGGAGATGGATACAAATAGATCATCACCATCAACATCTAGTGTGTGCTCCAGATCAGCAGGTTCTGGGGCAGGTGATGGTGTTTGTTTTCTGGGTGAGGGGGTAAGGGAAGGAGAAGGGGTAAAAGGTGATTTGGGAGAAGGTTCAGGTGATGGTGAGATGTGGGTTATGGGTGAAGGTGTTTTTGAAAGGGGTGTGGGTGATCTTGGGAAGAAAGTGGTTCCATGACCCTTGAATAGAGAACTCAGATGAGCTGAGTCAGATGGTTCAGACTCAGTCTGAGCCTCCTCAGCTTGTACACCAGTCTCTCTGGCCTCCACCTGACATGGTTCTTCCACCAGCACCATTTCCTGTCTTGCTGGCAGATCTCCTTCAGATCCTATGATCTCAACATCGCAGTCCTCATCCCTAAGACCCTCAAAAGGCATTCCAGCCTTCTTTGGCAGCATTGTTGTGAGTTTCTTCTAACGCTTCACACCTGCATCAGAAGGCTTACTCACACCTTATTTTCTCTTTGCAGCTCTAGCCTTCGGTTGGGCTCTTGCCTCCGTCTGCACAGATGATGCCGCCTTAGACTTTAGCACATAAGGAGCAGGGTCATCATCTGATTGTCCAGGCAATTCCTCGTCCTTAAGCAAAATTGCCTTGAACTTTTCCAGGTAAGGTTTCCTCCCAATATCTGACCAGGGATAGTTGGACATCTTATCAGCAAGGATGATGATGACTTTGTGAATGTTGCATATGTTTTTGGTCAGCACCACCTGGTCTTGCTCATTCACAGCAAACTTTGCAGATTCCTGCAGCAGTCGATTTTTGAACAACCCAATCCAATTCATGTCTAGGGCCTTCTCGATGATAGCAGTCATGACATGCTGCTTCTGTTGTGTTAATGCATCTGGACTGAAAGCAATCCCCAAAATGACCTTGGACACAATCTCGAACAAGAGTCGGTATTTCCTTCTGAGGTAGGGAACCTTGACATTGGTGATATTTGATAAGTTCCCAGGCCTCAACAGCACTTTCTGAAGATACTCTTTATCTGACATCCCTGCGGTAAACTCATCAGGGTATTTTCTGCCCATCGGAAGACCAAAAAACCTTCCTAGATCATCGTTGGTGACATCGATTATGTTCCCACCGACGAATGAGTATAGCTCCTTATTGTTGGTCTCCTTTAACTTCCTCAAGAACTCGAGGGATTCAATGATGCTGACACTGCTTAAATGGCGATAGCAGAATTGCTCGAGTCCACAGGCTCTTAGACATTCCAATATCTCCTTTGATTCTGGATCATTGGTGATATGGAAGAATACATATTTTTCATCGATGACGTGCCTAATCATGGAGGAGTAATCACAGGATTCTGTAGATGCCATTTTCTAAAAATATATCACCATATAAACATTTATCAGTGATTTATCATAAGTATAGGCATACACACAACAAAACGAATACCATATATATCACAAAACTTGTAACCCTAACACATAGTACATATGAAATACCAAATATTAAACACTGCAAATTACCAAGGAAGCGATTTGAGTGATTTTGAAGAAGAGAAGGAATCGCTTGAGTAATTTGAAAAGTTTGATTATTTTTTGGAAAAAGAATGTGTGTTTGAATGTAGAGAAGATGAAAAGGGTTCCAAAAATGGTATTTTAGGGTTTAAGTAAGGAAGTGGGAAAATAAAATTTTGCACGAGAATTTGAAATACTCGAGTGTCCTTGATTTAATCGGACGATCAAGATTGAGTGGTTGAAAAGTAATTAATTAAATCGTGCGGTCAGGGATTAAAACAGACAGACTTTTGGACTTAAAAGTTCGCAATAAATGCATTTAATACAAAAGTTCCACGTCCACATTTAATGCTTGCAGTCATGATGTCATAAAGTAATGGAAACAATAATAGCTAACATAGAATATGCATAAAGATAAATCAGAAAATGTATCTGACTTACTGATGTTGTAATCAGTCAGTTACCACTGTGTTCTGATCTGGTTCGCCTGATTACTGTTGACCTTACTGATGGTAGCCTATCCCTTAGTATTTCCCAACAATGTCCCACTTATCTGATCAGATTTCTGCTGATCCAATCTGATCCAATCTGCTGATCCAGTCTGATCAAGTCAGGTCTTGGGATGTGTGCTCCCGCCAAAACCTCATCCTTGGGAAGGCATAGATTCGCCTCGATTTCCTGAAATGGTGTGATGTGGCAATGATGGCCTGTCACTTTGTGACGTCACACGCCATGAACTAACCCAACCAGCAGTCGCGTATCACCTACGTGCTACCACTTGCGATGCCAATTTCTTTGGGGGGGGGCTCGAGAGTTCAAATATTGCATTCCCACCCTCTTCCTTCCTCTATAAATAGGACGGGGTTTTAAACATACAACCCATTGTACTCTCTCCCCATACTTACCGTTTTTAAGATTGTGCATGGGAAATTCTGGCAAGTCCAATTCTGACGAGTCCTTAATTTCAAGGCGCCCTTCGGCAATAAGCTTCTCCTACTCTACACAAATGGCCTCCGGTTCTCAGTCCATCCTTGTGCTTCCCCCGTTTCTGATCTCATCTTCATCGGAGGATGACCATACTGCCATTGCCAAGCTTCACTGCCACCCTGGTTGCGGATTTGCCGCCGCCATCATGGAGGTGGCCGTCTATGCCTTGGGCTCCGATCGAGATGACGTGGTTAACGACGATGAGCAACTTCTGACATGTAATATGGATTTAGTATTGTATATGCGAACTTGATCAAGCCAAGTTGCCCTTCACAATCCCTTGAATGTTTTGCACCACATGTATGACACTCGTGTTCATGTATGACACTCATGTTCATTTAAAGCGGGAAGTCTCATCTGGTTTAGGGTTTTTCTTTCGACCTCCGGGTCTATTGTAATGAAAATTTTGACCTCTGGGTCTTTATCAATGAAATTCTCTTTTAATTCCATTGTTGTGTTGACTTGATTTCCTTATGCGATTTTTGCCTAGTCCTTGTCTTCTTAATATTTATGCAACTTGTTTATTGGACATTCGTTTAATCGTCTTATAAAATCGGAACATCCAATCTGATCAGTTCCCCCTTCATCTGATATCCCTTTTTCTGATCAGTTCCTGACTGATCTTTCTGATCAGTTGAGATACCATTACTCAACTGATCCTCCTTATCTGATCAATCTCTTAACCAACTGGTCCTGGAGACTAGTCCACCAAATATTTCTGGTGCACTTTCTCCAAGGTCCAGAAGTCTTAGCTCATTACAGAGTTCTCTGAATCTGTCTTCAGCTAGTGGCTTGGTTAGGATATCAGCTCTCTGCTTATCAGTATGGATCTTTTCCATTCCGATGTTCTTCTTTTCAACATGATCTCTTATAAAATGATGTCTGACATCCACATGCTTGCATCTTGTATGTAGAACAGGATTATGAGTAATTGCAATAGCACTATTACTGTCACAGAATATAGGTACGTTTCGTAGCTTTAATGTTGTAATCCCTCAGCTGTTGACTAAGCCAGAGCAGTTGGGAACAACAGCTTCCTGCAGCCATACATTCTGCTTCAGTAGTAGATGTTGCAACAGATGTCTGCTTCTTTGAAAACCAAGAGATAAGTTTACTACCTAAGAACTGACATGTACATGAGGTTGATTTTTTGTCTATTCTGCAACCTCCATAATCAGAATCAGAATATCCACTAAGCTCTAGATTATCATCTGATGGGCAGAATAAACCAAGGTTTACTGTCCCCTTCAGATACTTAAGAATCCACTTAGTTATTTCCAGGTGGCTTTGCATTGGATTTGCCTGAAATCTGGCACATACACCTACTGCAAAAGTTATATCTGGTATGCTAGCAGTCAGGTATAATAGAGATCCAATGAGAGTCCTGTATTCTTTTTGATTAGTTTTCTGACCATTCTCATCTGGATCCATCTTGAATCCAGTCATCATAGGAGTTCTGGCTTCCTTACTGTTCTGAATTCCAAACTTAGCCAACTGATTCCTAGTGTACTTTGCCTGACAGATGAATATCCCTTCTGTACTTTGCTTAACTTGTAGACCCAGAAAGTAATTCATCTGACCCATCATGGACATCTCGAATTTCCCTTGCATCAGTTTGCTGAATCTTTCACATAAGGTCTTGTTGGGAGATCCGAAGATGATGTCGTCCACATAAATCTGAACCATCAGAATATCTTCACCATCTTCTATTCTGAATAAGGTTCTATCCACTGTTCTTTTTGTGAATCCACTGTCTATCAAGAACTGAGATAGTGTATCATACCAAGCTCGAGGAGCTTGTTTCAGGCCATAAAGAGCTTTTCTTAAACGGTACACCTGGTTGCCTTTTTCAAAGCCTGGAGATTGTTCAACATAAACTTCCTTAGCTAGTACCCCGTTTAAGAATGCATTCTTTACATCCATCTGATACACAATAAACCCTCGTAGGCAAAGATAAGTTTAAAAAACCGAATGGCTTTAAGCGGCGGCCTGGTGCAAAAGGTCTCATCATAATCAATTCCTTCTGGTTGTGAATACCCCTTAACAACAAGTCTTGCCTTATTTCTTGTTATGAAATTATTCTCATCTATCTTGTTCTTGAATACCCACTTTGAGCCTATCACATCTTGATGAGTTGGTCTGTCCTCCAGTTTCCACACTTGATTCCTTTCAAACTGCTCTAATTCTTCTTGCATAGCTAGAATCCAGTTAGCATCTTGTAGAGCTTCATCAATGGTGGTTGGTTTCTTCAAAGACAGATAACAACAATACATGGCACTTTCACCAACCCGATATAAAAATGCGGACTCGGGCATTCGGATTGCCAGTTATCAGATCAGTTGGATGGTCAGATAACCAAGTCCTTCTTTTCTGATGTATATCAGTTTGGATGTCATCATCCTCATCTGATATTGAGTCACTAGCAGGTGAGAGTGGTGCAATAATAGGATCCACTTGACATGGACAAGTCTCAGCTGATGTTGGAATCATCATATGCTGATGTCTGTCCGTAGGAACATCGGGTGTTCCCCCTGAACCAGATGGTTCGATTCTTTACTATCTCGGTGAACCCGGCTTCTTCATCGACGGTTATGCGTACCTTTGGAGTGCGATTGACTGGTGAATCAGTAAGATCAAGTTTTGGGACATACACTGTTACGTGATCTGATCCCTTGTCTTTGATACTTAGCTGATCCATTTTCTGTGCATCAGGTATCGGTTGATCTGGTACTGCTAGTTCTGAGGCAGATTTCTCTTGTTCAGAAGATGTCTCATCAAAGACCACATGTGGTGTTTCTTCCACAACTAGGGTTCGCCTGTTGAACACCCTAAAAAGCCTTCTTTGGTTGAGGAATATCCTAAGAATATACCCTCATCTGACTTGGCCTCAAAGGTTTTCAACTGGCTCTTCCCATTGTTGTGTATGAAACACTTGCACCCAAAAACATGGAAGTAAGAAACACGAGGTTTTGTGCCCTTCCATAGTTCATAGGGTGTTTTGAAGTGAGTCTTAGTCAGAGAACATCTGTTCTGAGTGTGGCATCATGTTGTTGATTTACGCCTTGAAACGGTTTGGAGTGGCATGTTAAAACTAACATAGTTCGGCGAACTTCTTTGAGTGTTCTGTTTCTCCATTCCGCTACTCCATTTCGATGTGGTGTTCTTGCGGTGATGTTTCATCTTTGTTTTTTTCACAAACTTGACACCCCTTCTCATTTTGTAGTTTCTTGAGCGGCTCTCGGGTATCTTGGTTGTTGTCTCATTCTTCTTATATAAGAATATCACCCGGTAAACTTGGAGTAATCATCCACGATCACGAGTGTATTTTAAGGCCGAGACTAAAGTGGTGTAACGGGTCCAAATAAGTCCATATGGGGCGGTTGTAATACTCTATTTGGATCTTTGGTCCGGGGATTCCTTTGAATGAGGCTTTTTTGTTTTTTCCTTACGACATGCGACACATGTCTGATCCTTAGAGAATACCTCATTCGGAAGACCCTCAACCAGAGACATCCTTGCTATCTTGTTAAGAGTTTTAAAGTTCTGATGGCTCATTCTCTTGTGCCAGAGCCAACTGCTGCTTTTGGAACTCTTAACAATCAGGCATGCATTTCTTGGACAACTGTTCTAATCTGCAGTGTAGATTGTTCCTTTTCTTGAACCAGTTAACAAAATCTGTTGAGTAGCTCGATTCTTGATAGTGCACTGATCAGTCGAGAACTCAACATTGAATCCGTTGTCGCAGAATTGTGAAACCGATAACAGGTTGTGCTTTAAACCTTCGACAAACGAGACTCCAGTAACCTGTACATCATCATTCTCTAAGGTTCCTAATCCTCTGGTAAAACCAAAGTTATCATCACCAAAGAGTACACGTGGGCCTTCTTGTTCTGTGTACGAGCTAAGGAGATGTTTGCTTCCAGTCATGTGCCTTGAGCATCCACTATCGATGTACCAAATAGTTGCTTGTACACCTACTTTATTGGCCAAACCCACGCGAACCTGCAATTTGATCAGGCTTTAGGTACCCCAGTAGAATTGGGTCCTAGGGGGTTAGAAGTACCTTTCGGGATCCAAACATATCTGGCACCTTTGTTGAAAATAAAGGGCTTGATTTGTCTCCCATAAACATCTACATAATCATACGTCTCTTCATATGCAATCTGGTCAGTATGATTATTAGTGTGAGCCTTGGATGAATCAGAAGACTTGGGATTTTTTACTGATATTTGTCTTCTTTTAATCCAGTGATGGCACCTTTGTTGAAAACAGAGGGCTTGATTTGTCTCCCATAAACATCTACATAATCATACGTCTCTTCATATGCAATCTGGTCAGTATGATTATTAGTGTGAGCCTTGGATGAATCAGAAGACTTGGGATTTTTTACTGATATTTGTCTTCTTTTAATCCAGTGGGGCTCAGGTGCAGCAGCCCTAGGTTTCTGATTGTAAGGGTAGGTACGACTGCTACCATTAAAAGATTCATATCTTTTTGGCATAGATGGTCTTTGCAGTTTACCCTTAGCTTGCTTGTTGGGCAGCTGGACCTGATTAGGTTTCAGATCAAATTTTCCTTTGAGAGGTTGTCTTTTCTGATTCCTAATCTGCTGATCAGGTTGAGGTTTCTTCAGAAGAACTGGGGTCTTCTGTTGATTCCTCGGCTGATGCTTGATCAGTTGGGGTCCATTTATGTTCCCTTTCAGATCAGACACTTGCCTTGCCTGGTCAGCTGATCCTTTTCCCTTATCTGATATAGATTTCACTTTTCGTATATCTTGATCAGAAACTCGTTTGATTACACTTTTCTGAAGTGAACCAGACGGGGCTTTTGAGGATGCAGAAGGGTGTTCATACCCAATTCTCTTCTTATTAGTTGACGTACAAAAATAGTTGTTCAGATCTTGAACGGTCTTAGATGATTTTGTAAAAACCTCTATTTTCTTACGCAAACTATCCTCAGTAACTTTTAGACTCTCATGCAGTCGGAAGAGTTCATCAAACTTAGCTTGAAGGATTTTGAGATCATCAAACTTCTTTGTTTGTTAATATTTATTTGTTCCTTAATCGATTTATCTGGTCGAGAACAATCGACTTCGAGAACCTCGATTACGTAGTCATCTTCTGAAGCGATTTAATTTGATTTCGATTAATGACTTTTCTTGCAGCATTTTCTTTAACAAGCTGAATATTCTCTATCCTTAGCTTGTCGTTCTCTGCTTCCACTATAGTATAAGTATCTAATGCATTGGAGAGATCATCAAGCAATTGCTCCTTTGTAGAAGTTTGCGGTCAATCTCTCCGGCGGGTGTGCTCAACACGGTGGTGTGGAAGCGAAAAAACGAGATGGTTTAGAAGATACCTCAGATTGATCTTCTTCCTTGGCCATGAGACAGATGTCGTCATCAGATGAGAACATCAGATAATCAATGTCTTTGAAATCATCAACATTGCTCATCAGGCAGAAGTCTTCAACAGATGAGTAACCAGAATCTTCTGATGGCAGATAAGAATCATCTATTCCTGTAGTGTCAGCAACCATAGCTTTTCTGTCTCTGTATCGTTGCTCTCTTCTGTTCCTCTTATCTTCTCTTTCTCTTGGCGTCGGTCGAGGCGATCTGCCTTTGTAGTGACACAGTTTCTGGCAGTTGAAACAGACTCCTTTCTCTACAGAACTTCTTCTGGCAGGTGAGTCATGTCTTCTGTATGACCTGTCAGGTGACTTCCCGGTTTGCCTTTGATCTGAATTTCTCCTTTTTGATTTGTGATCTTCAGCACGATCTTCTATTTTCTTTTATCTTTGGTCGTCTCTTCTGTCATCAGATCTGTTTCTTTCCTGCGATCTATCATACGATCTTATTTCTCTTCCTCTGCTATTCTGATAGTCTTTGTAGAATCTTCTATACTTTCCCAATTGAATGTTTGATCTTTCAAGCTTTCTGGTGAGTAGAGAAATCTTTTCAGCTTGACTAACAATGTTTCCAATAGGCTCAGAAGATTTTGAGCATTGCCTTTGCTTTGAATGCTCTTTTCTTTTTTGTTGTTGTAGGTGTGGTTTCGGCAGATGACTCATCATCTTCCTCTTGCCCTCTCTCAATCAGGTCGAATTCATGGGCTTTCAGATTTAAGAACAAACTGCTCGGCTTCATCTTCGCTATATCTTGGCAGTCCTTGATCACCGTAACCTTCATATCCCATTTATTCGTTAAGGATCTCAGAATCTTGTAGTTGATGTCCTTGTCTATCATTTCACGTCCTAACTATCTGAGCTTGTTGATCGATATGGTAATCCTTCCATCTAGCTCGTTGATTATCTCGTTGGGCAGCATCTTGAGTTTCTCGAACTTAACCGATTCGACTATGTCTAGCATCTTTTATCTGATCGTTTCCTTCACATATCTCAGCCAGAGTGTCCCACATCTGCTTCGCAGTCTTGAGGTATTTGATCTTTTCTCTTGTTATCTTGTCCATCGTCTTCATGATGATGTGTCTGGCCACAGTATCCAGATTGGACAATTTCCTTTCCTCAGCATCCATCAGAGAAAGACTCTTTCTGATTCTGGCTCCAACTGGAAATTCTGGATCACCTCATTCAGCTGGATTATTGTAGTAGATAGTGATGGGTCCTTGTTCAAGAACTTCCATCATTCTGCTGCTTATAGCTCCCAGATGATTGCTCATGAGTATGACCCAATCTGCATACTCATCAAGAGAAAACTTGGGTAGAACATGATACATACCAGATGTATTATCTATGCTTAGTGAGTTTTGAAAACAGATGAAGTTTTAAAAATGGTTTTTCAAGATCTGTTCAAGTGACCACAATGGTTCTTCCTCAAGAACCGATGATACAAAAGCCAGTGGTCCGTAGAACCACTGCTCTACTACCACTTGTAGGTCCCAAACAGGTTTCGTGAGGGCAGAAGTCTAGAGGGGAGGCGTGAATAGACTTCTGAAAACTTTTCGTGCAAGATCAGGTGTGATGGCAGGTTGCCTAATCGTCTTGAGTGAATCAATTTAGGCGATATCAACTTCTTGATCGCTGATGGCAGATCGATTCGGTGTCTATCGGTTTAAGCGATGTCTGGAAGCTAGTTTTAACCCGTGTGAAAACCCAGTTTTAAGAAATCGGTCTCGATCGATGTTTTCAATCAGTTACTAAAGTAAATTGCCCGATCGATCGGTTGCTTGATCTTGATCGATCCTAACTAAGAATATGTATGCAGTTTAAACTCCAGTTGTGTGCAATCATGTAAAGCAGTTAAGAGCAAGTAAATACACACAAGATTTTATAGTGGTTCAGACAACCAGTCCTACGTCCACTCTTCCCTATCACAAGGGGCACCAACTTAACCAACTGGACTTAGTTTATTGTGTTAGTCCAACACAGTACAACCAACATATGTTTAAAGAGTTCTCACTCAACCGATCCCAAAAATCAGAACTAGAAACCCTAGTCTGAAATCTTGCTAAACAAACTTAACCTAACTTTGAGTTTGGGTAAAGATTTGTTGTTTGTTCCAACTGGAATTCTATCCTAGTTTTGAGGTAGCCTTAAGCTAGAGGATAAGAATTCTATGCTAAGAACTAATGGGATGAACACTTATAAAATAAACTTGAATTTTGTGCTCTTCGTGCGGAAATTTGCTTATGGCTTGAGCTTGATGATAATTTATGTGTCTTCACTATGAAGTAGATCCCATATTTATAGACCTCGAAATCAAAGAGCCGTTGGAGAGCAATTTGAATTTCAGGCTATTTTTGGTAGGTTGCAGGATTGATTTGACGTGCTTCAGGAACTACATGCCCGAAAGCATGTATATTTGTCCTTTATAGCCGTTTGACTTTGCAGCGCCGAATCCCGCATTGTCAGCTCCGTACGTACGTGTCTCGTTCTTATTGGTTAACAAGTACACTTTTCAGTGTTTGTTCTACCAACTAAAGTTGACATTCTTCTTGTCTGATTGACAACGTATGACCTGGTGTAACATCAGTTGACTTTTTGGTGTGGTGACTGTTCGGATAAAAGCGTCGATCTACGATAGAGTCTTCTGGTGCAAGTTGTCTTAGCTCAACTAGCAGACTCGGCTGATATAGGTCTTCTGGTCTTGATCTTCTGGTAGTCATCTGATCTTCAGGTCTTCTGAACTTGAGCTTCATGCCTTCACCTGATCATCTGACTAATTTACTCGTCTGATCTTCTGACTTCATCTGGTCTTCTGATCTTCTGACCTCATCCGGTCTTCTGATCTTCTGACCTCATCTGGTCTTCTGATCTTTTGACCTGACCTGGTCTTCTGATCTTCTGACCTCATCTGGTCTTCTGATCTTCTGACCTCATCTGGTCTTCTGATCTTCTGACCTGACCTATACATATTGAGTTCCCCCTCAATATGTGACCAATCTTATACATCAGTTGTCTATACATTTCAGCTGGTCATCCTATCCTGATTCTAAGTCATCGATCACTAACAGTCCGTTGGTCCTATTCATGTTTGTTTTGGAACTTCCATCAAAACTTACTACAAATTTCCCAACACTTTTTCCTTCCACGAATCTATCTCTGAGTTTTTTTTCATTTAACACTTTCATGGCATTTGCTTTTTCCACTTGAATCTTACTAATCTCCATCTTCAATCTACATATCTCCTTGTCTTTCTCCATAATCATGTGCATAATATCTCTTTCACCATCAAGTTCAACCCCTTTATATAATGTCTCGTCATCAAGTGGCACGAATGTGGACTTTACAGAGGGGGTGTTCCATTCTGTTTTGGATGTTGAAGGGTTATCTACTCCCCTGCAAAAAATAATATATTGACTTTAATTTTTTTATTTTTTTATAGATAATCAAGCTTTACTTTTTTTACAAACAATATATCAAGAATAAGCACACATCATTTATAGTATAATCTAAATACACATATTAATAAACTGCACACAAATTCATAATATGCACCTTCCTTTTTTTTAAACTTCTGCACACGTAGAGTCGCACATATTCTAAGTACGTAGTCTAAAAACTGAACATATCCTCACACCCCACACACTAAAATGATGAAAAACTGCACACCACATATTTTCTCAGCCCAAACACTTTTACGTTGCACAATGAACCGAATCAAAAAATATCCACCAATTTTTTTGTTACGCATAACCATTCTATATATGAACTCAAATTACAAAATATGCACGTATGAAAGTAACAATTTACAACAATAATCTAGTTACATGCACGAAAATAAAATTGATTATGCGATCTAACCTGCTATGATTTTCTGTTTCTATTCCACATTTGACTTCATGCCTTGTTGCAATCGGGTAAGTGTTATATATATCTTCCGACGATTCACCTTTATCGTATAATACCATCGTGCCTAACAGTGACTCATCAATGTTCTCGTCTGTTTCGTCTTCATAATTCTTCTCTTCATAGCTGTCTTCCCAGAATTTGTGGAGCGATTCGAATGCATCTTTTTCCATCGTTGTTGCTTTCAGTTCACTTCTTCGGACCTTTATCAAATCATAATACACACAATTTCAGGCCTTCTTTTAAAAATAAAAAAGACAACATATCATTATGAATTGACGAATGAATGATAGTACCGTAAATACTTATAAATTTTGATGTTCGTTCAGTAATATGAATCTTGCTCAAACACTTGTTAAGCTCTTTCAGGTCCCATTTCAAAAAACGTGGAAAACTCACTTGATTAATTGAATTAATCAAGTTCGTGCGTTCACACAACCAAAACTACAATTTTTTAGAAGATTATTAGAAAATATCATATAAAATGAATATGACAATACATAAAATTGGCTACTTACAGGAAGTAGCATCGCACATCCACCAACTTTTAGATTGGAGCTTGATGTAATTTGACTTGTCAACATCTCCACAATCAGAGTACACCAATCAAATGTGCAGATTTCTGCAAAATTCTCCAAATATTGTGTTAATTGTGGGGACATTGTGGTGTTCTGGTTGGGAGCAAGCAATGCTGCTAGAAGGTAGAAATGTGTCAATCTTGCTGAATCTTTCAAGCTATGCTCATCCTTCGCACTCAACCTATCCTTCAACTTTGAATAAATCAGGGTCTTGTACATAAAGAATTGTTCGTCCTCACCTAGGTGTTCAATATGGAAACATCTCTTTACCCAATTCGGTAGTTGATATTCTGTCGTCTTGTACGGAATGTACCTCTCTCCTCCACACACTCCTATGATGAGGTTTACATCCATGTTCGTCAATTTCAGCTCACTCCCTCCTATTACGAATCTTTGCTTTGAATCATCAAAACACATTATTATGTTCCTCACGTCGTCCTCCTTTTTCTGACACCTGCCCTTTAATCTATTTGGATCACAACTGTATAGGGCATTAAAGAGTAACCAGAAAGGTGTCATTTTAACATGCCAAAGTTGTTCTTCATCATATCTCAGCAATTTCAACTCTTTAATTGCCGTACAGAAATTGCTTCTATAGTAGCATTCACCTTTTTTAATGGTGACTCCCCCTACGAAAACAAATAAAAACATTTAATATACAAACTGAAAATTATACTCAATAGTCTACAATCTGCACACATTATTCAAAGTGTGCAGATTAGAAATAAACAACCTTTTACTTTACCTAGCACATGTTTCTTCTCATTCTCCTTTTCAGACTAATTAGAACCTTTAGACGCAGACCTCATTTTCTTGAAAACAAAGCCAACGTTTCTTTCTACAAAAAAATATAAGATGACGTGCATAAAACATGTTGTTTATAATGAAATCTAGTAATTGAACAAAAAAATATATATATATACAAAATAAAGCTCACCAACAATAACATTTGACTCCTTTTTTTTATTTATCTGCAATGGGTCATAACATATTATGTTAAATTAAGTATATTATTAACTTATATTCAGAGGTGAAACTAACAATAATCATGAAATATGGACTTCTAAAATAGACAAATTGCACAAGAAGAACAGAGACAAACGAAGACAGCAGAATATGTACAAAAACAGATACCTGCACACGCTTCTTAAATAATATAAACTCAATAGTTGAATATGCACAACAACAGAACTCTTAACACACAAAAAAATTACACACCGAACAAAATATAATATATTCACAGCTAATTTGAATAAGAATATGAACATTATAGTAATACAGAAAGCTGCACACACCATAATCTGTCAGAATTAATCTGTATGCACACACCAAACACATAAACTATGAACATTTATATACTAAGTATTACATTCTACACACAATTTGAAACACATGCAACAATGAAAGCTTTCAAAAGTGGTACCAATTAGTTTTGATCATACTGACCGGGCTTCTGGATAAGCCAACTTCTCCTACATCCCACAACTTATTTTTGTTGGGTGCGGCAATATATCAAACACCTTGGCTACAATATATGAATTCCATTTCCAACAAAAAAGAAATATATATACCCCTCAATTGTTCTCTACTTACAAGAAGTTTATTCCAACGAAATTGTGAAAAATTAAAAGGGTTAGGGTCTACTTTCAAAATACTGTGGTATCTGTGTGTAGTGTGTAGACACGAATTAGTAACTTGCACACTTCAAAATGTTTCAATCCTGAAACTGTACACTCAACAAAAATAAAATTTGCATGTATACAATCTATAAATGAACTAACCAATACCAAATCAAATCAAATGGGGAATTTTTTCGAAAACTCACTCTGGAACCCATCCAAACTGGCGATTTTGTCCGGAATGAAACAATGGCCGGTTCTGACCGGAATCAAAACGGGGACAAAAGGGCGATTCAACCCGGTTAGGTTGGTGTTGTTCTTTTCGGAATGCAAGGTGCAATTCTGTTCGGAGTTGATGCTGTTATCTCGAATTCGTGCGATTCTAACCGTGGGTGTGCAGGTCCTGTGCTCGATCATGATTTCGTGCAATTTTTTTACGATAATAGCTTCAATGACGAGGTGAGGGATTTGGGGAGATGACATTTTCGTTAATTAGGGAAAAAATCGCCCGTTTCATATAATTAGACCGTGATTTGCGATTTAATCGATATTCAAATTTAATTTAGTAAGACCAATTATTTGTCCCAAGTATGTTAAGGGTATATTTGTATTTCCTACCTATTTTTTGTACCTATGAGTAAGTCTTAAAATCTATAGTACCTTATAGTAATGTCTCCCTATAAATGGCACCTACTTGTAATTCCCCCAAAAAAAAATCATCATAATATAATTCCAAAAATCTAACATTTTGGAACACTTCTTGAAATACAATTTTTTTTTTGTATTATGTTTAAAACTATTATTATTACACAACATAATCTTCAAACCACGTCAACTGGTAACCCTCAAAACTGTGACATGAAATTAGCCATGGCTAAACACCGACTTCTTAAGAAATACTCTAACATGGGAAAAAGATTGTCCTTGACTTTTATTTATAGACATAGCATAAGAAACAATCAACATAAATTGTCTGCGTGTAAACTTGAAAGATAACCTAGGATCAGAAGGAGTCACTGACAATCTAGGTAGCAATGCTATTTCACCAGCGTTGCTACCAGTAAGAACTTTAACTTCGATTACTCTATCACTCAACCTAATGATCACCAACCTGCACATATAGAAAAAGAAATTATAAAATTAATCTTATAAGAAATGGTAAATATTACTAAATAATAAATTTAATAATAAAAAAAAACACTAATCTGGTCCCGTTACATAATCTCCTTGAATGATCTATTTTTCTCAACAATATAACACGTGTTCCAACTTTGAGATTAAGTTCATGGTCAGGCACACCGGAAAATTTCAAAGTGTTGAGGAACTTAGGAGTATGAACATCATTTAGAGAATCAAAATTGCAATCAGACCTACAAACACTACGGAACTGAGATACTTGCGAGACTCCTTTTGAATTAACTAAACCATGTAATAATTAATAGATTTAACAACATCAAGTGTCGGGGCAAGGATAGCTATGTCCTATAAAAAATTGTTGGGAGATGAATTTAATAAAGAAGTTTTGATTAGATCCCAAAAACCCTGAGTATGACATGTTCAGGATAATCTTGATAGACTGAGTCAGGTTTCAGTATAGATTGTTCAGGAAGTTATCTGCACCATGTATAATCAGCAGATATAGATCAGGTTAGATTCTGAAGACACTGAAGACTCAGTAAGTAACTGAAGACACTGAAGACTCAGTATGTCACTGAAAACACTGAAGACTCAGAAGATACTGAAGACCCATTAGTTACTGAAGACTCAGTAAAATACTGAATACTCAGTATAACCTGAATGTTCAGAGGCACTGAATATAATCTATCTGAAGACTACAAAAACTGAGAAAAATGCAAATATTCAGAAAAGTAGATATTGCCCAAAACATTCATATGCAGACAAAAGGAACTAAGTTTAAGTGTTGTTTAAGGTTGTCTCATTCAGAGAGATTGACCAAAAAGAGTCGTTTGTTTGTCTACATTCACTGAAGACAAGAACCAATCAGAGGAAGACAACACTGTACTTTACTGACAGTGAAAGCGACAGGACCCTGAATCATGTCAGTAGTACTAAGTTCCAGACTGCAAAAATTGGTGATTGGCTACATGACTGCATATTTCCTAAAACATGCAAGGGAGTGTTCAAACCCTAAAAATAGACGTTCATCAAACACCAGAAGAGGAAACCCTTGATACTATCTCCTCCAACAGATAGTTTTTCAAGAGTGACCTTGGTGAAGTTGCCTATAAATACCAGTGACCCTTTACATTGAGTGGTCACGGGAAATTTCAATGCAACTCAAGAGCTCATTCGTATTATTGCAAATTGAAGCACTCGAAAAACTCTAGATTTTCCCAAGTGTTTCACATTGGAGAGAGCTCACTATTCTAAGCCTAGAGTGATAGATACATCCAAAGCTTAGAAGAGATATCCTAGCCTTTGCATTAGTTCTTATTGTAAAGGATATCTCACCCTAGTTGGAAACCGACCCAAAACCCAAACCCTTTGTTAAGGTAGTTTGTGTGTGTTTTGTTGGTGAGTTAGAGTTGTAAAGAGTTAGTAAGCTACAGTAAGTTAGCCAGAAAACTCTAGAGAAGGAGTTAGTAAGCTACTTGTGGTAGTCTGAACACTTGTGTGTGTTTGAGTTAGTAAGCTGCAGTGAGTCAGCCAGAAAACTCAAGGTAAAAAAGTGAGTAAGCTACAGTGAGTTAGCCAGAAAGCTTTAGGAAGTGGTTAAGGAATTTCTGTGAAGATCAGAGAGAGTGGACGTAGGAGCTTGAGTCTCTGAACCACTATAATTGCTGTGTTGTTTTGCTTTATGTACTGCATTATTATCTGTTGCATATTTTTCACTGAAAGCATAGTTCACTAATATTCAGTTGGAACCAATCCACTGAACTTGCATCAAATTGATCACAGCCTTAATCACTGTTTTATTGAAGGGAAGATTTTTAGCAAAGCTAAAACGAGTATAAACTTAGGGCCAACCATTCCGCACACTTGAGTAGCTAGAACAGATAGTTACCAAACTGGACTAACTCTACTGAGGGTTCAGTAAGATAAATATCTGATCCAAGCGCCTCAGGATCTCTGATAAACTCAGGCTCAATTGGGCTAATCTGAACCTTCTGAAAGCAGACCAGGATCATTATCTCAGTAGACTTTGACTCAGGGCAATCTGTGCTTCTCAGGGCAAAATCATTAGGATAACCTGACCCATCCGACCTCAGTGAAAGAAAAGTTTTAAAAATCACTGAACACGTGTATTCCCCCCCCATACACGTGTGAGACTCGTTAGCATCGGGACCAACAAGTGGTATCAGAGCAGTGGTTCATTTTGACCACTTGCTTTGGTAGCCATAGTCTATTTTGCTGAAAGACTTTGGTGGTCTACTGAATAGATCTGTTTGCTGATATCTTACAAGGCTCAGTCATCATGCCTTCTAAGAAACTTCCTATGTTCTCTGTTGAGAGCTATGACCTATGGAGATTGAGAATGCAGGCTCATCTGTATTCAAAACATGAAAGAATGTGGAGGGTGTTTCTGAAGGACCATTCAAATTTACTGTTGTGAATCCCAGAATCACTGGTACTGAGAGGAATGATCCCAGAGATGAATTTCCAAAGCCTGATGATCAACTTACTCCTAATGAGAGAAAGTTAGTCAATCTGGACTACATTGCTAAAGATACTTTGTATAGCACTATTGATGATGGTGTTATAGGGATGATTTCTCACTGTGAAACTGCAAAAGAAATATGGGACACACTTGCTGTTATGTGTCAAGGCACAAATCATATTAAGGAAAACAAACTTTCTGTTGCTATTGGAAAGTTTGATAGCTTTGAAATGGAAGATAGTGAATCCATTGACAAACTTGAGGTCAGATTCACTAGCATCATGAATGATCTGAGTGCTCTTGGGAAAAGATACCCATAGAGAGAAGTTAGCTTTGAAAATTCTTAGAGGATTATCTAAGAAATGGGATATACATGCTGTGGTGATTGAAAACACCAAAAATATTGATTCCATGCCATATCAACAAGTTTTCTCTAAACTGAAAGCTTATGAGTTTGTGATTGACAAGAAAACTAAGAAATCTGACAGCAAAGATGATTCTTCATCTAACAAGAATGTGGCTTTCAAAGCCAAAGAGAAATCTGTCAGAAGTCTAGAGAGTTCGAGAACTCACTTGCCAAAAAATCGGGATGAGCGGGAGGATAAGCTAATCTTGATGGCAAGAAGGTTTGAAAGACTCAATAGCAGATATGGGAAATATAAGAAATATTACGGGGAATCAGGTGTACAAGAGAGACTTGGGGTCGAGGAGATACATCGAGAAAAGGAAGGACGAGAAAGTTTGAAGGATCCTCATCCAAAAGAAGGACTCCAAGACCAAGGAGGAAAGTGATCGGGATGATGATGATAACAGATGCTGGGATGCTGGCTAAAAGAAAGGTCACTTTCAATATGATGGTATCTGGTGAAAGTGCTAAAGAAAGAAAGGAAAAGACAAGCCAAGAGAGACAAGAAGATCTCCAAAGAAGAAAGCTATGATTGCCGAGGAAGAAGAACGATCGAAGAAGGTTCCAGTTCCTCAGATGAGATTTTCTCAGATAGTGACAGTGATGATATCTGTCTTATGGCTGTGGAGGAGGTAAATTCTTCTATCTCTGTTGTTGCTCCTACACAAGCACATGAGTTCTCAAGTTCAACTGTAAATGCGATAACTTTGACCTGATGGATTCGTTTGAGAATCTTATGAAGGACTATTCTGTGTTACAAGAACTACTCACTGAAACTCAAGAGCAGAACAAGGAACTGACTGCTGAGAATCTGAAGTGGAAAGACTCTAAAAATGCTGAGATCACTTCTCAATTGATGGGAACTATTGATGGCTGGATGTTACGAAAGTACAACTCTTTAAAAAGAGAAGGTGATAAAGATCCTGAATGGAAAATTAGAGAAATCCACTAAAGAGATTTAGCTTATCAGAACTGAGTTCAATGACCTCTTTGAGAAGCATGAAACTCTAAAGAAATGTGAGGATAGTGCGCAGAGAAAGTTAGCTCTATTGAATTCTGCATCTAAAGTGATAGATGAAATTTAGAGTTATCAAAGACCTGCAACTATAAAAGCTGGATTGGGATACATTCCAGGGGGAACCTCACAAGGTCTTCTGAATGCTGTTTCTAGTAGCACCAAGACTATCTTTGTTAAACCAGTGGCATCTAATCTTCTTACTGAAGAACTGCCCAGAGTTTTAGACAAGGGGTAAAGGACCTATGGTTTCAGAAAAACTGAAGGTTCAGGGAAGAAAGCCCAAACCTCAGGAAAAGGCTAGAAAACCTGAACACTTAGTAGGAAATTTTCAGGCCAGTACTTCAAAGCCTCAGGCTAAGAATACCAACCAAAAAGAGATCTCTGACTTTGAACCATCGGAGGAATTTGGAGAAGAGAAACACTTTCGGCAGAGATATTCTGTTGAAAAGACAAAGTCCTCAGATTACTGAAAGACCCCAATTTCAGTACAGGCAACCCAAACCACACTTGCCTAAGGGTAAAGGTTACCTGAACCCAAGTCAGCAGAGACAGAGACCAGCTGCACAAAAGTTAAGGCACTTGAACAAAAGGCCTGAACCCAAGAAGAACTTTACGGCTCATGTTCATGCTAAATTTGGCACTCATGCGGGATCTTGCCAAGGCTCTAGGGTGGTGAATGTGTATGTAGATGTTTATGGGAGACAAATCAGCCACTCTAAAGTAATTAGAGTTGTTAGGCGATTTGGGTTCCAAAAGGTACAAAACTAACTTTGGTAGGACCCTACACCAAATGGGTACCTAAGAACCGGTCTATTTTTCAGTGAAGGAAAAAAGGCACCGAAATTTGAATGAAAACAACATAAAGACGATGAGTGGAAATGAATTGGCTCTCTTTGTATGGTATCCGGACGGTGGATGTTCAAGACATATGACGGGATATAAGCAACTAATCCTTGACTATGTTGAGCAAAAAGGCCCTCAGATCACATTTGGAGACAATTCCAAAGGACAAACCGGAAGGATATGGAACTCTTGAAGTTGACTCTGTTCATATCCATGGTGTTTCATATGTATGCGGTCTAAAAGCATAACTTGCTTTCTATCGATTAATTATGTGACAAAGGATTGATGTTGAGTTCTCAAAGAACTTATGTTATGTAAAAGACAATACTTCACGAAAAATTTTCTTGTTGGCACTAGAAAAAGAAATGTGTATCTTGCTGATTGGAGTTCAACTCCTAAAGATACATGTTTGGTTGCAAAAAGTTCCACTGATACCAGTTGGTTGTGGCACAAAAGAATGAATCACTTAAACTTCAAAACCCTGAACAAACTTGCAAGATTAGCACTTGTAAGGGGGTTACCCAATGAAGTGTTCAGTAAAGATCATGTATGTGATGCTTGTCAGAAAGGAAAACAAATCAGAGCATCTTTCAAAAGCAAAGTAGATGTTTCTACTGATAGAATACTACAACTGTTACATATGGATCTCTTTGGTCCAGTAACACCTGTGAGCACTAATGACAGAAAATACACACTTGTGGTAGTTGATGACTACTCTAGATACACATGGGTCATATTCTTACTCGGTAAGAAAGAGACTCAGACAAAACTGCTGAACTACTGAAAACTCTCAGTACTGAAAAGAATCTGAGTGTGGTCAAAATCAGATCAGATAAAGGAACTGAGTTTATCAATCACATCATATCTGATTATTGTGCAGCAAATGGAATAACTCATGAAACATCAGCTGCAAGGACCCCACAACAGAATGGTGTTGCTGAAAGAAGAAATATGACTCTGAAAGAAGCTGCAAGGACAATGATTCTTTGAAGTGATATTCCTAAGAGATTTTTGAAATTTGAAGCCATCAACCTTTGCATGCTACTCTCAGAACAGATCCATGCTGACCAAGAACCAAGGAAAAACTCCATATGAGATGTGGAATGAAAGGAAGCCTCTTGTTTCTTTCTTCCGTGTGTTTGGTTGCAAGTGTTTCATACACAATAATGGTAAAGATCAGTTGAAAACTTTTGATAGCAAAGCTGATGAAGGGATATTCTTAGGATATTTTTGAAGTCGGTAAAGCCTTGAGTTTACAACGTAGGACTCTTATTGTGGAAGAAACACCTCATGTTGTTTTTTATGAATCTACTTGTGTTCGGAAAGAAAGCGAGGAATATGACTTCGGGAGAACCGATCATGAGAATCACCGGACTTAGCACGAAAAAGAATGATAAAACATCCTCGAACACGAAAAAAGAAGAAGTGGGTCACTTTTACATGAATGGAGTGAATGGGACTCAAACAAAGAAGTTCGGGATGGAAAAACTTCGAGGATGGTGAGACTCAGGATGGAAATTCTCCACTGAAGGAAAGCCAACACACTGAAGCTGACCAATCTAAACATACACCAGTTCAGACTCAGGTATGTAATGCCAATGAAGATGTGGTCACAGCTGAGACAAACTCTGAATCTATCAACCAATGGGGAACAAATGTCTCTGACAATGTTGCGAATGGAATTTCCCGAGGAAGATGATTCTCTTTCTCCTTTTTACGTTGTTCCCTGAATTTAATGAACTACGAACCTAACATTTCTGATGTTGAGGATACTACTGAAGGGGGAACATCCAGGAGAAAATGGTTGGATAGTCATTCTACAAGTCAGATTGTGGGTGATCTATCAGATGGTGTCAAAACAAGAAGGTTCCATGGAGAAAGTGCTTTGTTCTGCTGCTTCCTATCTGAAAAAGAACCTACTGAGATTGAAGAAGCTCTACAAGATTCATTTTGGATTCTTTGCTATGCAAGAAGAGCTGAATCAGTTCTCAAGGAATGAAATTTGGGAGCTAGTGGATAGACCTAAGAGGCACAATGTGATTGGAACTAAGTGGGTGTTCAAGAATAAGAGAGATGAAAACAACAACATTGTGAGAAATAAGGCAAGGCTAGTTGCACAAGGTTATTCCCAAGAAGAAGGCTTGGATTATGATGAAACTTTTTACTTGTTGCAAGACTAAAGCCATCAGTTGTTTCTTGCATATCTTGCCCACATGAAATTCACAGTCTATCGGATGGATGTGAAAAGTGCATTTTGAATGGTGTGCTTAAGGAAGAGGTTTATGTGGAACAACCTCACGGTTTTGAACAAAATGACCAAGTTTCTGGGCTCGGGGAAAGCCTTGTATGGTCTTAAGCAAGCACCCGAGCATGGTATGATACCCTTTCTCGGTTTCTTCTTGACCATGGTTTTATCAAAGGCTGTTGATAGGACTCTACATTCGGGATAGAAGATGGGAAAGACATCATACTTGTTGATTTATGTAGATGACATCATATTTGGATCTCCAAATCATCGGTTTGTGTGAAAAGCTTTCTACCACGATGAAAGGAAAGTTTGAGATGTCAATGATGGGGAGATGAATTTCTTTCTTGGACTTGAATTGAAACAAACTAGGAAGGAATTTTCATCAATCAAGCAAAAATACACCGAGATCGATTGCAAAGTATGGTGTACATAATTGCAATACTGATTAGAATTCCTATGAATACTAACTACAAGATGGGATCGATCACGAAGGCAAATCGATAAATCACACCGATTATAGAGGATCATTGGATCATTGCTATATCTCACAACAAGTAGGGCGATATAACATTTCTTTGTTGGGATATGTGCAAGATACCAAGCTAATCTAAAAATTTAGTCACATGGATTTGCCAAAAAAATTTCGAAATATCTTAAAGGTAATCATGTAAATAGAGGATTATGGCATCCATTTGTTGATAACCTTGAATTAAGCGGGTTATTCCGGATCTTCGATTATGGAGGATGTAGAATTGTGGAAGTCTACCCTTTGGAACTTGTCAATTTCTTGGAAATAACCCGATATCATGATTTTCAAAAAACAAACCTCGTAGCTGACGATACTTTTTTGAAGAAATTTGAATACATGGTTTAGGAAAATTTGTTGTGCCTGAATTCTTTGGCTCGAACAACAATTGAGGGATTATAAGATTATAGCAAATGAAGTACCTATATTTTGTGATAATAATAGTGCAATTGCTATTACACAAAATTCTATATTGCACACGGATGTAAGCATGTTGATATCGGACATCACTTCATCGAGAGATCATGTTGAGAAGAAAGACATCGAGAATGGAGAAAATTCATACGGATAAGCAAGAATTGATATCTTGACTAAACCTTTGGCGAGAATCAAGATTTTAGGTATGTTGGACTAAATAGTTCAATTAGGTAAGGTTTTTGTTGGATCGAGGTAAATAAATCGGGAAAAATTGAGAAAAATTGAAGTTTTTAGAAATTAGTCGGTTATCCTCGAAGATGAGTTTTCTCGACATTTTTTTCTAGTCCAAAAAAGTATTTCATGGGATAAAATTGTAATCAGAATAAATGACAAAACACCCGAAGTGGGACCTTTGAAAACGAGTCTTAGAATAGTAATTAAACTTCGTTCATTATCACCAATAGGGATAAATTGGTGGCTTAGATTTTAAATCGTCCTTTCATATATCTTGACATTTTATAATCTCAAAATTTCTTCATCTACGCAATTTTTCATAAATCAAAATCCCATATGGAAAATTTCCTTCAAAAATTAGTCTTCAAAAGTATTCAAACCTCATGTAATTTTCACATTCAAAACCCTTGAAATTCTCCGAAAATGACACTTTTCAGTATGAGTGACAAAATCTCATTTAATCATTGGCAATAAATGAAACAAAACACTGAAGAAATAATTGGGTGGGACCTTTGAATCAACCGAGGCCAAATATCGAAAGAGGTAATTGAGTTGGTTCATCTATAGGCGAATATTTGGAGATGATTCGAAATATATGGAATAGGGAATTATATATTATTCCTAAGAATCTAAATGCCATATATGAGTTAAGTGACCTTGAGGATATGTTCAAGAATATTTGGATAAAATTAGGCGAAAGCATCAAAAAAGTTTGAAGCTTTTCTATTTAAAAAGGCATTTGAAGCCCAAAACCATGATTAAATCATCAGCATTGAATCAAAGATTCTAGAGATAAAATCAAACACTCCTATTAATGAGAAGATTCACCTTCCTTCCAAGATTCAAACATTGCTTTTGATCAAGGTGGTTAGTGATCGAGCCAAATAAATTTTAAGGTGAATGGCTCAGAAGTTATCAAAGGGCAACCAAGATAGAAAGGAGGACATCTTTACGATTCCACTTTCTTTCCAAAGTCAAAAATCATGTTCAAACCAACAAAGAAGACTTTGAGAGGAAAGAAAGAGAAAAACTCCGAAGTCTCGGGGAGGAGAAGTTGAAGAAGTTTGACATGCTGGGGAAAGCCCCGATGCAAATTCTCATCGGCTCCTGGGAAGTAAGGCGCTTCAATCTATCACGAGAAGCGAAAAATCAAGAAACTCAACTCCAAGGCTTAGAAGGGTTGAAAATGAAAGTGACAAATGTGCAGGAGCAAGAAACCCGAGAACATGTTTTTGATGAATTAATGAAAAATCTTCTCAGAAATCTAGATGAAAAAGAAAGACTCTTTTAGAAGGAGTTGATGAACTTGATGTCAATGAACCATTTCTAGATCCATGATCAAAATAAAGAATAAGGATAAGGAGATGATCGAGAGAATGAAAAGACGGTTCAAATACCATTCCCCGAGTGAATGCCTAAGGACCTTCGATATAGATCTTGAAAAATAGAATCAAAGGGAGATGCTTAGATTGCTTCATACGGATGAGAAGAGTGGGAATCTTCGAGACAAATCTGGATGAATTCTCAAGCTTCGAAAAAACCAAGCCGAGAATGTCGATTTTGATGAATTAATGAAAAAACCTCTAGATGAAAAGAAATGAAGAGTTAGCATTAAAGATAAGGATAAAGAGATGATTTTTTTGAAAGGAGAAGGAACCTCGATAGATACGAGAAAGAGAATTCGAGAGTTTTGATATCTTTGACCTAGACAACCTTTAAATTTTATGTTTATGATATTTTGCATCGTATATACAGGCTCGGTTAGAGCTAGCTTTTTAATTTTTATGTTTATGATTGGAAAATGTTGGACAAACTCCGGTTGGAAAATGTTGTACAAACTCCAAATTGGTTGATTTCTCTCAATCTGGATGAGTTAAAGAAGATAGAGCCAAGGATGGAAGAGATCTTGTGAAAGTCGATCTCAAAAGCTTGAGAATCTAAGCTCTTCATCAAGCATGCTGCAAACAATTCTCACAGACAAGATGACTCAGATGGAGTTAGTTCTGGCTGCTCAAAATCAGAAAATGGAGAACCTGAGTTCATCATCTGATACGCTTCAAACAACTCTATCAAGTAAATTAGCTACATTAGATGGAAAGATTGATGGAGTACATACAGAGCTTAATGCCAACATGAAGCAGATGTATCAAGAAAGAACTGCCTATCTTGAAGTCAAGCTGATTGAGAAGAATGATCTGATGATCAAAGCAATTTGTTGAGGAAATGGGCTCTCTGCTCATGACCAAGATGATAGAGATGATGCATGATGTCTTCTCAAAACAGTTTGCTCCTCTTTCGGATGAGTTCTCAATGGCCAAGAATTACATGATAAGGCTAGAAGATGAGCATAATCAATTGGCAGGAGAAGTGCGCAGTATGAGTAAGGAACAATACTATATGGATATTGCACTGACTCAACTACTCCCAAGGTATGGTGCCAAAAAGGGGGAAAGGCCTGGTGGCAAATTAAGTGAGATGTTGGCACAAACCTTGGAGAGAAAGGCTCAAAAAGAAGCTGAAGGAAAGAAAATTGTTGATGCCTTAAGAGAAATTGAAGCCACTGAGAAACTAAAGTTCAAAGAAGCTGAGAAACCTATCTTCACTCAAACATCTGAGCAAACCGTCCAGGAAGTAATTTCTGAGAAATTGAGTGATAGAAGGATGGTTGGAACAAGCAAAGCGCGAAAAGAAGAACAAGCCGGACCAGAAAAGAAAAGCGATTGCCTTTTGTTGAAACCGAAAAAGAAGAAAAGAGCAAAAGGTAGCTAAACCTACTCGGAGGAAGTCGATTATGGATTTTGAAGAATCGGATGAAGGACCAGAAAAAAATCGAAGCTCAACCGAGACTTTTGATACCAAGAAGACTCTCAAGGCCACAGAGATTGAAAAAGGAGAAAAGAACTGCTGCCTCAGATCTGGTGCTCCTCTGATCGAAAGAAGAAAGAAGAAGAACAGAAAAGAAGAGGTGGATTCAAAAAGTTTCTAAGCAAAAGGAGAGGTACATAAAAGACTCAGAAATGGCCGCACATTGACAAGTGGATGCCTATTCAGTTCAATGATGCATGGGAAGAGATCAAGAGAACCTTCTGGTTCTATTATGAGATTCGAGAGAATGGAGGGGAGAAATTTCGGATAAGAATGAAGCCTTTATTGAGTACTTCATCGACATTCTATCTAACTACCGCAAAGTTGGATCAACTTGGCAGATGAAGGAAACACTCAGATAGTAGCTCCTGGTCCATACATGTACCCAGCTCCTAGGTTTGAGAATGGCTATGTAAATGAGGCAGCCATTTCTCAGGAAATAGCCCAGTATGCCATCCAGCTAGGCCTAACAGGAAACAACCCTGAAATCATCAAGGCAAGAGATGAACTGAAGAAGAGATACTACGGGATGTTCAACCTGGAAGTGCCAGAGGATGAAGTGGAAGAAGACTGAAGACTTTGTACTTCTATTTTTTTTTTTTTTCATTGTAATCTGTAACTCTTATCCTACATCAATGAAAATTTTATCTTTATGCTCAAAGATAATATCTCATTATCTTTTTACATGTCTTGATATGCCAGATTGTTAAAGAACTTGATTGGAGAAATACCATTTTGGTTGTAATAGATAAACTGAAACCTGAGGATAGGTTAGGTTTTCTTAAATGTAACATGATGGTTTTGGCATCATCAAAAATGGGGAAATTGTTGGGAGATGAATTTAATAAAGAAGTTTTGATTAGATCCCAAAAACCCTGAGTATGACATGTTCAGGATAATCTTGATAGACTGAGTCAGGTTTCAGTATAGATTGTTCAGGGAAGTTATCGCACCATGTATAGCAGCAGATATAGATCATGTTAGATAAAGAGAAGACATCAAGACTCAAGAAAATCGAAGACATCAAGACTCGGTATGTCTTTGAAGACATCAAGACTCGAGAAGATACTGAAGACCCATTAGTTACTGAAGACTCAGTAAAATACTGAATACTCAGTATAACCTGAATGTTCAGAGGCACTGAATATAATCTATCTGAAGACTACAAAAACTGAGAAAAATGCAAATATTCAGAAAAGTAGATATTGCCCAAAACATTCATATGCAGACAAAAGGAACTAAGTCTAAGTGTTATTTAAGGTTGTCTCATTCAGAGAGATTGACCAAAAAGAGTCGTTTTGTTTGTCTACATTCACTGAAGACAAGAACCAATCAGAGGAAGACAACATTGTACTTTACTGATAGTGAAAGCGACAGGACCCTGAATCATGTCAGTAGTACTAAGTTCCAGACTGCAAAAATTGGTGATTGGCTACATGTTGGGAAATTTATAGTTTTGATGAAAGTTCCAACAACACATGTAATAGGACCAGTCAGACCTGTTAGCTGACTGATGTTTATATTATCTCTGCAGGGAGACCGGGTTGATAATTCTTTGTATAGAACAACCGATGTAATAGATAGGTCACATATTGAGGGGAACTCAATATGTATAGGTCGAATCACGAAGACTCAAAGAACAAGCCGATATCGATGCGGGTAGGAACGCTTAGAAAAGAACAGAAGATCAGATCGATCTGATCTAGTCAGATATCTCAGCTGAAGTCATGAAGCTCAAACTCAGGATACTCAAAGATCAGACCAGAAGACCTACATCGGTAAGTGCGCTAGTTGAAGCTAAGTCAAGCGGCATCGAAGACTCTATCGGGTGGGCGATCGATTCACCGATCGGTCGGCCTCACCAGTGAAATCGATGTTTCACGATCATCATCTATGATCCGAACAAGAAGAATGTCGGGCTTAGTTGGAAGAAAAAGACCGAAAAGTAAGTCGCTATCAATAAGAACAAGACACGTATGATCGGAGCCTAAGCAATTTGCGGGATTTGATTTTGCCTCTCTGTACTTGGCTACAAAGTACAAGTTCACGCTTTTCGGCCATGCCGTTCGTTCGGGGCTAGTCACATCAAGCCTACAAGTCTACCAAATATAGCCTGAAGTTCAAATTGCTCTCCAACGGCTCTTTGATTTCAAGGTCTATATATATGGGATTACACTTTAGAGTGAAAAACGGAAATAAAACAAAAAATGAATGAGCAGTCCAAGAAGCTCAAGCTAATTTCAGATTTCCGCACAAGAACACGTTCAAGAAGAATATTTTATTAAGTGTTCATCCCATAAGTTCTTAGCATAGAAATCTTTTCATCTAGCTGTTTAGGCTACTTATACGCAAGAAAAGATTTCATAGTTGGAACCTCAACAATCTTACCCAAACCCCCAAGTTAGGTTAAGTTGTTTAGCAAGATTTCAGACTAGGGTTTCTAGTTCTGATTTCTGGGATCGGTTGAGTGTGAACTCTTTAAACATCTAGTTGGTGTACTGTGTTGGTCCCCATACACGTGTGAGACTCGTTAGCACCGGGACCAACAAAATTCATGATCGTACATCCTAGATTTAAAATCGGGATAAATACAATCAATAGAAGCAATTGGATCATCACCAACTTTCGACAAAATATCTACTTGGAAGATAATATCAGAACCATAATCAGTTCTTGTCCCTATTATTCCATCACCAACTAATTCAATCCATTCCGAAAACAATTTCATTTATTCATCCCTAGAACATAATCAAATTGCATCAACTTCATGTTTCTTGTCAACTTCAAAACGTTGCATGCATTCCACAAACCAGATGAATTGATAGTAGCATGTACAATGTTCTATCTCCTTCCTTTTGGAATTACAGGCAAGATATGTCGAAAATCTCTCCAAAAAATAATTGTCTTTCCACCAAATGGTATTTTAGAGCGTGATGGATTAGACAACTGTATGATATCTCTCAATGATGTATCTAATGCTTCAATACAATGTCTATGAACCATTGGAGCTTCATCCCATACTGTGAACTTGACTTAATCAAAAGTTCAGCGAGGTGACTACCTTGGTTAATGTTACACGTAAAATCCTCCAGACAATTTATTGGAATGCAAAACCTAAAATGTGTTGTACGTCCACCAAGAAGTAAAAGTGATGATAGACCACTGGACGCTATATTCAATATTATCTCACCTTCATATTGTAGTCCAGCAGATAGTGTCTTCTATAAAAAAATATTTTCCCAGTACCTCCATAACCATATACAAAAAAACTCCACCTAAATCTGACGATACCAATCTAATTATTTTATCAAAACAACACGCTGCTCATCATTCAATCTAATTACCTCCACTTCATACTCCATTTTTAGCTCAGTTCTATTATACGATAACTCAATCAAAATCATCATATTACGGGATGTTATACTGTTATCAACAACTGTCATAGACATTCCATCAAAATCATGCAAACTCTTACCAAGAGAATGCAACATATTGTCGATTTTCAAAAGACAACAATTCTTGATCTCATCATCCGTCATTCTCAATTCTACAAACATAAGAAGAATAAAAAAATTCATCATTAAAAAACATACATAAAGTAATAAATGATTATTTTTAATAAGATATTAAACAATTAAAAATAATATATATATAACATGGCAATATAATACACCAATTGTAGGTCCCGAACGGGTTTAGTGAGGGCAGAAGTCTAGAGGGGAGGGGTGAATAGACTTCTGAAAACTTTTGTGCTTGATCAGTGTGAGGCGATTAGCTTTGATCGAGTCGAGTGAATCGGTTTGGGCGATAACCAACTTACTAATCGCAGTGGCGATTAGTTCGGTAACTATCGGTTTAAGCGATGTGTGTGCGGAAGCTTAAGTTTTACCCGTGAAAAACCGGTTTTTATAAATCGATTCCAAAGTTAGTGTTTTAACGGTTGGTGAAGTGTCAAGCTTGATCGGATCGAAGCTTGGTGCTAGGTGATCTCAACTTAGAATATGTATCGCTTTTAAAGGTTGTGTGCAATTGTGTAGACAGTTAATCAAAGCGGTAAAGGCACACAAGATTTATAGTGGTTCGGACAAAACAGTCCTACGTCCACTCTTCCCCATCACAAGGGGCACCAACTTAACCAACTGAACTTAGTTTTATGTGTTAGTTCAACACAGTACACCGACAAATATTTAAGGAGTTCTCACTCAACCGATCCCAGAAATCAGAACTAGAAACCCTGATGCGAAATCTTGCTAAACAACTTAACCTAACTTGGGTTTGGATAAGATTGTTTTGGTTCCAACTATGAAATCTTTTCTAGTGTTTAAGGTAGCCTATCAGCTAGATGAAAAGATTTCTATGCTAAGAACTTATGGGATGAACACTTAATAAAATAATCTTCTCGATCGTGTTCTTCGTGCGGAAATCTGATAATTGCTTGAGCTTCTTGATTGTTCAGTGTTTCCGTATTTCACTCTAAAAAGTGATCCCATATTTATAGACCTTGAAATCAAAGAGCCGTTGGAAGCAATTTGAATTTCGGGCTATATATAAATGGTTTGCGAGGATTGATGTGGCGTCTTGAGAGCGGCATGGCCTAAAAGCGTGAACTTGTATTTTATAGCCGTTAGAGAAACAAACATCAAATCCCTTAATTGTCGGCTCCGATCATCGTGTCTTGTTCTTATTGGTTAACATCGCGCACTTTTCGGTGTTTGTTCTTCCAACTAAGGTTGACATTCTTCTTGTTCGGATCATAGGCGTATGATTAGGTGAAACATCGGTTTTTCACTGGGTGGTGACGATCGATCGAAGCGATCGATCTACTGATGGAGTCTTACGGTGCGGTTGACTTAGCTTCAACTAGCGGACTCGGTGATGTAGGTCTTACAGTGCGATCTTACGGAAGTCATCGATCTTCAAGTATTACGAGTTTGACCTTTATGACTTCAGCTGAGATATCTGACTAGATCAGATCGATCTGATCTTCTGTTCTTCTCTAGCATTCTGGCCTGTCGGATATCACTTGTTCTTTGGATTTTGGATCGACTTATACATATTGAGGTTCCCCTCAATATGTGACCTATCTATTACATCGGTTGTTCTATCTGGTAATTATCAAGCGGTATTCTATAAGCGGTAATATAAACATCGATCATTCTAACAGTCGGAATGGTCTATTACATGTGTTTACGGAACTTTTATCAAAACTATAAATTTCCCAACAATTTCCCCTTTTTGATAAAACCAAAACACACGAGAAACCAAACACGGTTGATAAATATAGAACGATAAAGAGCACATAATCGGAAAACAATGAGATTTTGTCTTAGGATCGGAAAATAAACTTTTCTCATTAGATATGTCGATTACATGTTACATCGAGAAAAGTTTGAATTTAAAAGCAAGTGATCCCGAGAAGTCTTACGATTCTTCACTCTTTAGGCTTGTATCATTCGGCATCTCTCTTTTTGATCTTGAGGTGCGTTGAAGATCGATATAGTTTCCATTTGACATCATTGGTCTGCGAGGATCGGTTATATGCGTTTTGCTTTCAATTATGTCAAAGTAGAATCTCTGAAATGCCGGTCTGTCAAATGAACCATCCGCTGCCTTGAGTAATCCAACGGATCATACTCTTGGCGAGATATTTTTACATTGATAAGTTTGGCCTCATTTTCCAGATACTTCAGAAAATCTGGATATTTATTTTCTAACCAGTTGAGGAATTCATCATCTGGAGATTCTTCTCGTGGAACAAGATTAAGGACAAAAGCATCCAGAAGCCATTCACTTCTGATCTTGTTCCATTCCTCAAACCTCTTAGCATGTGCGGTGAGTTTTTGGAATGATCTCATCAACTCTTGCTGGCAGCTGAGGTTCTGGTACAGATTTTCCAGCCTTTCCTTTCTTCGCTCTCGATCTGAATTTTTTCTTCAGATTTTCTGCCTCTGTCAATTTTTCTGCCCTTCTTTCTTCTTCGCTTTTTTGGGCCTCTTGAGAACTTTGCTCTTTGGGCCGGTTTTTCTCGGCGATTCTTTATCGGCTTGTATGTCGGCTATTTTGTCTTCTTGTGACTATTTTTAGTCGAGTAGAGTGGTAATGCACGAGTTGTGATGTCCCGATACCATACCTTTTACTACCTTTTGTAATGTCCCGGCACACTGGTGACTACCTTTCTTGCCTTTGATTTTTCAATCTTTTGAGAGACTTCATTAGCAAAGAGATCCGGATGGTCTAGTCTTTGTCCAGGCAAACTATGATCTGAATTAGATCTTACGTTGTTACGATCATGTCGGTTGGTTTCTCGATCCGTCCTTCCCCTTTTTGGTTTGATCAAAAAAGTTTGTGTGAGTGGGAAGTTAGGGAACCAAAATCGACCGATATTGCCCTATTGAGATCACAGATTGATAAAGCTCGAACTGGGGCGTTAGAAGTTGAACCTTCGAGATATTTCGATCTTGATGATTCGATGGCGAAAGAAAATGTAAAAGATCGGTTTGTCAAGTTTGTCTTTCGTCCAAATCGAGCTTTTCGGTGAGCATCGGAAAAAAGAAACTTGTTGTTGATCCACGAATCGACTTGTCATCCACGGATTTTATAAGATCGGCAGATCACGGTGGTCACAGTTTGGGAGAACCCGATCTTTGATTACGCAATCTGGGAAATAGCCAATTCCCTTTGATCTGTTATTTCTTTGAGGCCAATCTGCCTCGATCGGCTATCACTCCCTCAATTTCTTCTTTCGGGAGAACTTTGAAACATGATCGATCTCCCGAAGTTGATCGGTTATATGTGATGTTGGAATGTTTTGCGTCCTTGATCGGTCGATTGTTTGTGCCTCTAGTGGTTGGTCATGAAGCTGCGACACCAGTTCCACTATCATCGGGCGACTCTTGTATCCTTCATTGTAGCATATGCCGGGAGCTTCTTCTTGGCGATCTCGGTTCGCCTTGTTCGATCAATCCCGGCTTCGCGTGGATCGAGCTTTGATAGATTCGAGTAGTTATCATTTGGTGATCCTACGTTAGCGATTTCCTCATGCTCGAAGTCAAAATCTGCAAACTCATCAAGACCGCCCATTTGCTCAATAATCATTATAAAATCGAGAAGTTTTTTTAATCTGAGATCTCTCGGTGAGGATCTCCATAACTTGTTCTCTAATAGCGGGATGGGCGACGATTACGGATACATCTCATCAATTTCTCGTTCGATTTGCATTCGACTATTTTTCCTGTGATGGTCTTTGATGATCTAGACTTCGGGAATTATGCTGTCCGGATTAGGTTGATGAGATGTGGAGGGTTCTAGTGGTGCTTGAGTAGGTGGAAGTTGTGCGATAGGCTCGACTGCGAGAGGTTATAGCGTGTGGAGGCGATTTTGCCTGGTTCCACAACAGTAAGGTTTACAGTTCGATTTAGTTGATGTAGTTTCGAGTTCGGCGGTGATGTAGTTTGAGTTGGCGGGCGGTGGAAGAGTAGTAGGGAGACATGCTCGTGACCATTAGTACGAGTGGTGAATCAGCTCGAAATTTGGAGGAGAAGGAGATCGTTCGTCTCGTGCTTCTTCCTCGAAGAATGGTGGCGAGCTCTCGGCCAGAAGTTTGTCTGTCGATTTTTTCACGATTTTTTTGGTTCCAGAAGGATGATCTGGCGCTCTTTCTTCATCGACTCATCTTCTAAGCATCCCGAGTCATGGAGGCTTGCCGCGCCTTCTTGACCTCTTTTTTCCGGACCTTCACGTTTTCTTTTTTTCTTGGGGGCTTACGGTGTAGGCGAAGTTGCTTCCTTGCTTTTCCCTTCTTAGTCTTTGGGGGAGTTGGCGCATATCATCGTCTGGTGGCCCAAATATGGCTAAAGTGGTGGAGAGGAATGCCTTGTAGGGCTTGGTCCATTTCTGTTCCCCATCGGCATTTGGCATTTTGTCTTGTAGGATAAGCGCAACCTTGTTGAGATTAGCGATCCTCTTCTTGGATAGACACGCCTCCACTCATCAACTCCAAATTTATCATGTTCTTGGAGTAGAATGGCCTTTAGGAACCCATGCCGATTGATGTTCTTGGCTTCATCAATTATTGCGACCATCTTTGTCTGAGTTTGTGATGTAAGAGCATGAAATTTGAATGAAATACCCATAATTGTTTTTGACAAAATATCAAACAACAATCGGTATTTCCTCTTGAGCATTAACGACAAAGCACGGCGTATGATGTTTGTCGGCCTCTACGATGAGCTCGTTTACGATCGGCTCATCTTGATTCTCCCTGTAGTGGCAAAGAGATTAAATCCTTTTGGTATTTGAACAGAGGCGAGTTATATCCTCATTTCGTCGGTCGATCTCTTCTCCGTTATTTGTCGAAAGTAGTTCTTCTCTCCGGAGCATCTGTATCCACCCTTAAATTCCTTACGAATTCGAGGGCTTCATCTTTGCATCTTTGGATTGCGGTGAAAGCGACCACAATATTTCTCAAGTCTGCTTTCTTGAATTTCCTCTACTTCCATTGATTAGGATCCTTTGTCACCCCAAATTATGCGAACTTGTCCTCGACAATCCTTAATATCGATTCGCATAGTTGCACATTATTTTACCCATCTGGTAGTGATCATCTCTGAGATAAGATAGATTCGGTTAAAATTGTGCATAAATACTAAGAATATCACATAAGCGGAAGTCAAGAAGCAATAAAACATAATACATGATATCAGCGATTGACAAAATCTTTAAGATCAATGGTTTTAAAAGAATGATTCATCAAATTATCAGAAATTACGATTACATTTTTTGGATTTGAGACTTAAGAAAAACACTTTGAATCATAAAAAAAATGTCTGGAGAGTTTTCGGAAAATAAAAAACGCAAGTTTGTGATTTGGAAAACTCTGGTAGGGTTTTGATGAACCTTATAAAGATGAGGAGGAAAAAAAAGACAAGATTTGGAAGATCAACCGTTTGAAAAGATTAGGCGATCCAGTTAAGCGGTTTTGATCTAATGGTTGGGGAAAAGCACGCGTCTGAAAACCTTTTGGATTTAAAAGCTCATTTTGTAGCAATTAATACATGTACCCCGTCGTCGCATTAAATGATTTGCGGGGATCGTCCACACGGTGTGTCGTCTGATAAAAGGCAAATAAAAGCAGGATAAAATCCGATGAATAAGCAAATATCAAGGGAAAAGAAAGGCGTGTCGATTGGTGATATAGTAATCGATCAATACCACTTTAAGTTGATTCCACTTGTTGATCTTAGTTTTACGCCTAAACCTTATAATTTCCCAACTTTGTTCTTTTCAACCGATCTGTTTCATTTTTGTGTCGATTTCCTTACGATCCTCCTCGATCGGTTGAAGTTCCCCTTCAACCTGATATTTATATTTTCTCATAGGTGATATATCGATTTGTTGAGGTTTTAAGTTCAGTGATCTTCCTTATCGTCGGTTTAAGTATGTAATCGATTTTGGTTGACCTAATCGATTCTTCTCGGATCAAGCCAATTCTTGGGATAAGTGTTCTGCCAAAACTTAGTCTAGAATAGTAGTCTCTATTCCCTAAGTTGGCGCGATTTGATTTATATCGTAATTATAAATGCGTATATCTTGATATGTCAATCCGTAGTAAATTTATCAATTATCGATCGCGTGATTTCTACGCATTTGTCCTTGTGATCAAATTTCTCTAAAGGCTTTTTGAAATCAAATTTGCATTTGCACCCTGCTTGGTCTCTATAAATTGGACCAATGTTTTTACACAACATAACCCATTCACCATACTTATCTTTCTTTGTAAAAACATGCATTACGGTGAACCCTTATTTTAAATTGAAACTTAAGGCAAAACACCTTTACCCCCTTTTTCAATGATTTTGACTTCTCAAATCAACCTGTGTGTCCCTTATCCTTTTTTTTTTCGTCGTCATCAAAGATTTCACATACAATTGTTGTCAAGCTCCTTTACCACCCGCGGTGGGCGGATCTGTTTATCATGGCCCGAGAAGACACTTCTCTAAACGTATGCACCTTGTGTGTCTATCGTTATGGCGTAACCGGCATCAACGGACTTCGGTCGATATAAAACATGAGTTTGATATACGGTCTTGATCAGACAATAGCTGATCTTCGTATATCAACTCAATTTTTTCATGCGACACATGTGCCCATAAGGTCTTTGAACCAATTTCTTGGCACATGTGCTCCATTTTAACTGTTGGAGAGTCCATTGACTTGAGGTCTAAGGGCTCGGCTTAGAAATCCTATCAACGCCGCTCTCGCTCCCTTTGGTTTTAGCTTGACTAAGCGGCTTTAGGATTTCTTTAAAGCCTCTCTCACCCTTGTTAAGTGGGGAAAATGAGAGCATCGATTTAAAATCTCTCTCTCTCTGCTCTTCTTGGGTTAGGATGAGGGTTTAGGGTTATAGGTTTAGGGTTTTCGGTTATGACTTATGTACTGACCTCCGGGTCCTTTGTACTTGTAACTTGTAATGTAATCTTACCTTCGGGTCTTTATCAATGAAAAGTTCTATTATTCCATTGTTGTGTAAATTCTCTGCTTTCTTATGCGATTGTAGGCTTTAATCTGTGAATCTTGCTTGTTGAATATCATTAAATCGACTTACAAAGATGTAAAATAACCCAACTTATTTAATCAGATATTCCTTTTAAATTGTGCGTTTCCTTTAATCGATAAACCTTAAATCGATCGTTCCTTTAATCGATAACTTCGTAAAATCGATCAATTTCTCACATCGGTTCCTTGGTGATCTTACGATCGATTGAGATACCAAACTCATTTGATTCCTTTCGGCTGGTTAGTCTCTTAACATTTGGTTACTGGAGAACAATCCATCAATCATTTTAGGTGCTTTTTCTCCAAGATCCAGAAGCCCTAGCTCATTACACAATTCTCTGAATCTAATCTCAGCTAGTGGCTTGGTTAGAATATCGACTTTTACGTAATCGGTGTGAATCTTTTCCATTACGATATTCTTCTTTTCAACATGATCTCTTATAAAATGGTGTCGACATCCACATGCTTGCATCTTGTATGTAGAAACGAGGATTACGAGTGATTGCAATAGCACTATTCATCACGAGAATATTGGTACATTCTTAGCTACGATGTTATAATCCCTCATTTGGCGACTAAGCGGAGGCGGTTGGGAACAACGACTTCTGCGACCATATATTACCTTGATAGTAGATGTCAGAAGCCCGATGTCCTTCTTTGAAAACCACGAGATCGGTTTCTTCCTAAAAGCCCGACATGTTCGAGGTTGACTTCCTGTCAATCTTGCAACCTCCATAATCAGAATCAGAATACCCACTAAGCTCTAGATTATCATCTGATGGGTAAAATAAACCAAGGTTTACTTTCCCCTTCAGATACTTAAGAATCCGCTTAGCTGCTTCTAGGTGGCTTTGCATTGGATTTGCACGAAATCGGCACATACACCTCTTTGCAAAGGTGATATCGGGTCTAACTGCGATCGGTATAGTAGAGATCAATGAGAGCCCTATATTCTTTCGATTTGTTTTTTGACCATCCTAAATGCGGATCCATCTTGAATCCGGTCATCATAGGAATTTTGGCTTCCTTGCAATTTTGAACTCCAAACTTAGCCAATAAATTCCTAGTGTACTTCGCTTGGCAGATGAATATTCCTTCTGCACTTTGCTTCACTTGGAGACCCAGAAAGTAATTCATCGTCCCATCATGGACATCTCGAACTTCCCTTGCATCGGTTTTTGAATCTTTCACATAGACTCTTGTTAGGAGATCCAGAAGATGATGTAAATCCCACGTGAATCTGAACCATCGAATATCTTCTCCTTCTTTACAATGCGAATAAGGTTACGTCCTTTGTTCCTTTAGTGAACCCTTTGTCGATCAAGAAGCGAGAGAGTGTATCATACCAAGCTCGAGGAGCTTGTTTAGAACCATAAAGAGCTTTTAAATAAGCGGTACACTTGGTTGTTCTTTTGAAGCACGGAGGTTGTTCGACATAAACTTCCTCTGCTAGTACCCCGTTTAAAAATGCACTCTTTCGTCCATCGATACAGTGAACCCCTCGTGGGAAGCATATGCGAAATAGCCGAATGGCTTCTAAGCGGCGGCGGTGCAAAGGTCTCGTCATAATCAATTCTTTCGATTGTGAATACCCTTAGCAACAAGTCTTGCCTTATTTACGGTGATGACATTTTCTCATCTCTCTTGTTCTTGAAAACCCACCCGTGCCAATTCGTCTTGATGATTTGGTGCATCTACCGGTTCCCAAACTTGATTTACGTCGAACTATTTCGGCTCTTCTGCATGGCTAGAATCCACTTGCGTCTTGTAGAGCTTCCTCTATTATTGTTGGTTCCTTCATAGACAAATACTTGACAATACATGACACTTTCACCAATCGATGTCTAGTTTTAACTTTATCGGATGGGTCTCGATGATCGGATCGGTTGGATGGTGGTTATCCGAGTCATACATTACGATTTGCGTCGGTTTGGAGAACATCATCCATTTCGATAAAGGTTCATTACTAGTATTTGGGGTGGTCGTAATTATGATCCACTTGATAAGAACATGTCTCGGTGATGTTGGACTCATCATGTCTTTGATGTACGTTCGTGGGAACTTCAGTGTTCCCCACAGGCCGGATGGTTCGGTTGATCTTATCTCATTTTATGTCGAACTTCTTCACCGATAGTTTTTCGTACCTTAGGATCTGAATGATCCGGTGAATCAACTAGATCTGGAATGTATCTTTATTTACGGTTTCGATTCTTTTTCCTTGATCATTAGGTGATCCATTTTACGAGCATCGGTACTAGTTGATCGGTACAACTTGTTACGGTGATTTCTCTTGTTCGGAAGATGCTTCATCAAAGACTACATGGGGTGTTTCTTCCACAAGTAGGGTTCGCATTGTAAACCACGAAAGCCTTGCTAGATGAGGAATATCCTAAGAATATACCCTCATCGACTTGGCCTCAAACGCGTCTTCAACTAACTCTTCCCATTGTTGTGTATGAAACACTTACACCCAAAAAACATGGAAGTAAGAGACCACGAGGTTTTTGTCCTTCCACAGTTCATAGGGTGTTTTGTAGTGAGCCTTAGTCGGAAGACATCATTACGAGTATGGCATGCGGTGTTGATTATACGCGAAAGCGGCTTGGTATTGCATGTTCGGCTAACATCGTATGCGGCGAACTTCTTTGAGAGTTTTGTTCCTCCGATTCGCTACTCCATTTTGTTGTGGCGTCCTTGCGGTGATGTTTCATCTTTGTATACCAAACTTAGAGCAAAAATCGGTAATAAAAAGAGTTCATAAATTACGTACCTTTATCGTCGATTTTTACTACTGCGACACCCTTCTCATTTTGTAATCTTTTTAGCGCATTTCGGGTATCTTCGTTTTGTCGTCTCATTCTTCTTATGTAAGAATATAACCCGAGTAAACTTGGAATAGTCATCCACGATTACGAGTATATTTTCGTCCGTTGAGACTAATTTGGTGTATGGGTCCAAATAGATCCATATGAAGCGATTTGCGATTACTCTGCTTTGGATGCGGTCCGGGAATTCCCTTGAATGAAGCTTTGACCTGTTTTCCCTTCTGACATGCAGTACATGTCTGATCCTTTGAAAATACTTCATTCGGAAGTCCTTCCACTAGAGACATCCTTGCTATCTTATTAAGAGTTTTAAAGTTCAGATGGCTCATTCTTTTTGTGCGAGCAATGCTACTTTTGGAACTCTTGACAATCAGGCATGCATTTCTTGGGCAACTGTTCCAATCAGCTGTGTAGATCGTCCCTTTCCTTGAACCAGTTAGCAAAATCTGTTGAGTGGCTCGATTCTTGATAGTGCATTGGTCAGTCGAGAACTCAACACTGAATCCGTTATCGCAGAATAGTGAAACCGATAATAGGTTGTGATTCAGACCTTCGACATATGAGACTCCAATTACTTGTACATCATCATTCTCTAAGTTTAGAATCCTTTGGTATAACCAAAGTTATCATCACCGAAAAGAGTACACGCGGGCCTTTACGTTTCTATGTAAGAGTGAGGAGATGTTTGCTTCGGTCATGTGCCTTGAGCATCCACTATCGATGTACGGATAGTTGCTTGCACACCTCCTTTGTTGGCGGACCCACGCGATCCTGCGGCCAAATCGGACTTTAGGTACCCCTTTTGGATTGGGTCCCGAGGGGTTAGGATTAGTTTTGGGGATCCATACAAGCGAGCACTTCTATTGTGATCGGTTAGATCGGAAGGCTGATTTGTCTCCCATACCTATCAACATAATCATCGTCTCTTTATATGCTTTTCGATTAGTATGATTATTAGTGTGAACCTTGGGTGACTTAGAAGACTTGGGATTTATCTTTTTCGTTTGTCTTCTTTTCATCGGTGTGGTTCAGTGCGTGACCCTAGATTTCGATTATAGGGGTAGGTACATTTGCTACCATCAAAAGATTCATATCTTTTTTCGGCATAGGTGGTTTTTGCGGTTTACGAAGCATGCTTATTAGGCGGTGACCTTGATTGGGTCTCAGATTGGACTTCCCTTTTTACGAGGTTGTCTTTTACGATTCGATCTGTTGATCGAGTTGAGGTCTCTTCGGAAGAACTGGGTTCTTACGTTGATTCCTCGACGATGCTTTACCGGTTGGGGTCCATTTGTTCCCTTACGGTTAGGCACACCTGCCTTACACACTCAATGGTCTTTTTTCCTTATTAGATACATGTTTGGCTTTTGGTGTATCTTTTGTGAAACTCGTCGTCGATTACACCTTTTTTAGATGAATCGGTAGGGGCTTTTGAGGATGTGGAAGGGTTCTCATACCCAAGTCCCTTCTTGTTAATTGTTGTTCGAAAATAGGTGTTCATGTCTTGAGCGGTTTTAGATGATTTTGTAAAACCTCTATTTTTTTCTGTGATTATCCTCGAGATGATTTTAGACTTTCATGCTTTTGGAGCGACTCATCGAATTTTGCTTGCGAGGATTTTGAAGTCATCGACTTCTTTGTTTTGTTAATTGCCGGTGATCTTTGATCTGCTTGTCTGATCGAAGCTTTAACTTTCGGAATTTTAAATTCCTCGGTTGCCTTCCCGGCGGTTTACCGATTTAAGTTGAGAGGCTTTCTTGAGATCATTCTCTTTAGCAAGGTGATTATTTACGGTCCTCGACTTATCATTTTAAACTTCCACTATAGCATAAGTGTCTCTTTGCATTGGAGAGATCCTCAAGCAATTGCTTTCGAGTAGAGCTGCTTGGTCAATCTCTCGGCCGGTGTGCTAATGATAGCGGTGTAAAGCGAACAAAGCGGGTTTGGAGGTTCCTCAGTTGGTCCTCCTTGGCCATCGGCGGATCTCATCATCATCGAAGAGAATATCGGATCTTCATTTCCATAGAAGTCAATAAAGACTGGCGATGGGGAAAAATCTTCTCTGGAGGAGTATCGAGTCCTCGAGGAGGGCGAATCTGAATCGTCAATTCTGGCGATGTCGGCAACCATGGCTTTTACGTCCATGCCGTTGCTCTCTTCTATTCCTCTTTTCTTCCCTTTCTCTTGGCGTCAGTGCAGGCGTTATCTTATTTTGTAGTGACTGGCTTCTCAATTGAAACACGCTCCTTGATCCACGGAAATTTTTTCTTTCGGTGAATCACTCCGTTTGTATGATCTATCGGTGATTTTCCTTTCGATAGTAATCGAGCTTCTTACATGCGATTGGTTATCTCTTCTCTCATCATCTAGATTATCTCTTTTCCTTTCATCTCGTGATCTCTCCGATCATCGGATCCGGTTCTTTCGGAGATCATTTATGCGATCTCATATCTCTTCCTCGGCTATGTTGATAATCTTTATAGAATCTTGATACTTACCCGGTTGAGTATTTGATTTCTCTAGTTTCGCAAGTAAGCGAGCGTCTGTTACGCGACTTATGATGTTTCCAATGGGCTCATTGGTCTTCAATCTCTTCTTTGGTTGCCTTAAAAGCAAATGATTTGGAAGTTGAGGCTTGGCGGGCACCTCATCTTCATCTCGCTTGTCCTCTCTCAATTAAATCGAACTTCGTGAGCTTTAAGGCTCAAGAACAAGCTACTTGGCTTCATTTTTGAAATGTCTTGGCAATCCTTGATTCTGCGTGACCTTCATGTCCCATTTCTTGGTGAGAGACCTTAAAATTTTGTAGTTGATATCTTTATCGGACATCTCTCTACCAAGTTCTCGAAAGCTTGTTTATTGACATAGTAATCCTTCCATCGAGTTCGTTGATGGTTTAGATTAGGCGACATCTTCAATTTTTGAACTTTACCGGTTCGGACTGCAGATGGTTTGTCTTTTATCTGGTCATTTCCCTCGCATATTTCAGCCCGAGTATCCCACATTGCTTTCGCAGATGGTGACCTTATCCATTGTTTTCATGATAATATGCCTTGTGATGGTATCTAGAGTATGCAGTTTTCTTTCCTCTGCATCCATCAAAATTTGGGCTTTTTTTGTACAAGACTTCCGGGGCAAAGTGCGGATCTCCTCAAGCTGCGGGGTTGTCGTAATATATGATGATGGGTCCTCTTTCGATGACTTCCATCATTACGCCATTGATCGAACCTAGATGGTTGGACATATATATGGCCCAATCTGCATACTCATCGATTGAGAACTCGACCGGATCATGATACATACGAGGTGTTATCCATCTTTGAGTGTTTTGGAAAATGAATGAGTTTTAAGAAGGTTTTTCAAGATCAGTTCAATCGACCACAAAGATTCTTCCTCAGAATCGATGATACACAAAGTCGATTAGTCGTAGAACCAACTGCTTTGATACCACTTGTAGGTCGAGCGGGTTTAGTGAGGGCGAAGTCTAGAGGAGGGGTGAATAGACTTACGAAAACTTTTGTCTTGATCGGTGTGAGGCGATTAGCGGATCGAGTCGCGAGTGAATCGGTTTGGGTGATAACCAACTTACTAATCGCGCTGAAAGCAGATTAGTTCTAGTAACTATCGGTTTAACTAATGTGTCGCGGAAGCTTAAGTTTTACCGTGAAAAACCGGTTTTTATAAATCGATTCCAAAGTTAGTGTTTTAACCGGTTGGTGAAGTGTCGAAGCTTGATCGGATCGAAGCTTGGTGCTTAGTTGATCTCAACTTAGAATATGTATGCGCTTTAAAGGTTGTGTGCAATTGTGTAGGCAGGTTAATCAAAGCGGTAAAGGCACACAAGATTTATAGTGGTTGGACAAACCGATCCTACGTCCACTCTTTCCTATCCAAGGGGCACCAACTTAACCAACCTGAACTTAGTTTTATGTGTTAGTTCAACACGAAGACACCGGCAGAGATATTTAAGGAGTTCTCACTCAACCGATCCTTAAATCGAGAACTAGAAACCCTAGTGCGAACTCTTGCTAAACAACTTAACCTAACTTGGGTTTGGATAAGATTGTTTTGGTTCCAACTATGAAATCTTTTCTAGTGTTTAAGGTAGCTATCAATTTAGATGAAAAGATTTCTATGCTAAGAACTTATGGGATGAACACTTAATAAAATAATCTTCTTGATCGTGTTCTTGATGCGGAAATCGATAATTGCTTGAGCTTCTTGATTGTTCGGTGTTTAGTATTTCACTCTGAAGTGTGATCCCATATTTATAGACCTTGAAATCAAAAGAGCCGTTGGAAGCAATTTGAATTTCGGGCTATATTAGGTGAGTTCTTGAGGATTGATGTGGCGTCTTGAGAGCGGCATGGCGAAAAGAGTGAACTTGTATTTTATAGCCGTTAGAGAAACGACATCAAATCCCTTAATTGTCGGGCTCCGATCATCGTGTCTTGTTCTTATTGGTTATGAGGCGCACTTTTCGGTGTTTGTTCTTCCAACTAAGGTTGACATTCTTCTTGTTCGGATCATAGGCGTATGATTAGGTGAAACATCGATTTTTTTCACGGAGAGGTGACTTGATCGATCGAAGCCCGATCGATCTGCGATGGAGTCTTACGGTGCCGGTTGACTTAGCTTCAACTAGCGGATTTCGGTCGATGTAGGTCTTACGTGCGATCTTCGGAAGTCATCGATCTTCAAGTATTACGAGTTTGAGCTTTATGACTTGGTGAGATATCGACTAGATCGGATCGATCGATCTTCTGTTCTTCTCTAGCATTACGGTGCATGGGATATCGGTTGTTCTTTGGATTTTTGGATCTGACTTATACATATTGAGGTTCCCCCTCAATATGTGACCTATCTATTACATCAGTTGTTCTATACAGTAATTATCAATTGTATTCTATAAACGGTAATATAAACATCAGTCAGCTAACAGGTCTGACTGGTCCTATTACATGTGTTTCTGGAACTTTTATCAAAACTATAAATTTCCCAACACCAACAATATAATTTTTTTATTTAAAACACTAAAAATAATATAAATATATAATTATGATTAATTATATAAAACGCCTAAATAAGGAAAGCATGCAAATAACTTGGTACAGAAGAATAAGGAAAGTGAGCGAAAAATAATGACGCGGAGGGATTTTAAATCAAAGAATGTATAATATAAAAAAAAAACCTGGATACAGCATTATTTTCCTCCTCTTGTATAAAATATCATCAGCCAGATAATTTCAACATTTATCTCATATCTCAGAATTTTATATGTATATGGTTACAATTATCTACGCTCCCAATGTGCCTATGATGTAGCACCCGACGGATTATTTAAAGATCCATAATTGAGAAGAGTAACAAAAAGAGATCTCATTAAAGATGTAGAGACCCAAACGCTAGCCTATTCAAGGTCATCGACATATTCTCTATCATCATCCAACAACCCCCTAGTAAAGCACGCATCACGAAATGTGGCATAAATTATTCCTCTAAATTTATTTATATCATCAAAACATAAGAAATACGACCAACAACAAATCCCCTCTGCCTAAGTTCCCACGTCCTTGTTTTTCTTTTAAAAAAAACTGAGGAATTTGAGCATATGTCAACTCAGCAGCTTCATCGGAATGCTTATTCAATTCAAACCAAGCTAAAAACATGCTAGTCTTCACACCCGATCTGTCCAAAATAGAATACAATGAATCTGTGTCCCTGAATATAACATTCTATTTTTTTGGAAGATGAAATGTCAGACGTTCAAAAGACGAATACTTGTAGTTAATTTCAAAACCAAATAATCTCCAAGCAGCTTCACACGGAGAAATATACCTACAATCAAAATACATCTTGATCTCATCAACATCTGACGCGTGATTAGACTCCCATTATTTTCAACAAAATTAGCAGTCGCACGATCATGACCCTTGTTGATATACTTGATTCAGTATTTAATGGCTCTAGATTGATTGCACCATTCAACATTAATATGTGCACCGTATTTTAAGAGAAGATATATGTTATGAGGAACAACAAACCTATTGTCCAAAACAACATTCTTTTTCTTCACTGTTTTTCCATCGTCCTTTCGCCTTTAAATAGGATATCCATCATCATCAAATGAACTCTCCGGCGAAAATTTCTTTGGAAATTTCTTTGTACATTCAACTTCGTCGGAATAACACGGAGAGTACTTAACAGTTGGACCACAAGGACCATGCATCATAAAATCACGGACAACTTCAAAGTTGTTGTACCCGGTTTGATTACCGACGAACAAGTAAATAATTTCATAAGACTCCGATCAATATGATGGCGAAAGCAATAAATAACACACGATTTAATTACCCAGTTCATCTGTGAAATAGATTACGTCTGGGGGCACCAAGCCAGGACATTTTACTGTATAATTTCTGCCTAGGATACTAAGATTTCGATCCTTTACAAAGTACAATGCAAGTTATATTTATAGACACAGATATAGGGTTACAATATTTGTGGGCTTCTTCTCGTGGACCAACCTAGGGCATCAGCCGCCAGGCTTGGATTCCCTTTCTTGTCCCGTAAGCCGCGCTCACAGATACACTTACCCAGGTTATGTTCCGAGAAATCCGCCTCACTAACTACCCGAATCTTTTCCATGTTTATCTTCAACTGAACTCGAGACCTAATCGGTCCCGACTTCCGGGTTCTTTCAAGTCGCTTCACGACCTCTTTGCTATACCAAGCCACCCCCATGACCTGCGTAGCCTCCCAAACTTCCAACGACTTGCCGACCTTCCGAAGTCGCTCCACGCCTTGCTCTTGCTAGATGGAATCGGATGATAAGCTAACCATAAGACGGTCTAATCCCAGACATCCTCAGGATGGGTTATTTCCCCTTGCAATAATTTCCCCTCAAGGCGAGGTTGCAAGATTGCTTTGGGGCCTTGTCTTGAACCGTTGACATTTACCGACTTATGGCAAGTCGACCTTGGGACTTGCACTCGAGTCGAACCTTCATCCTTGGGGAGTCGTACGGTCGCCTCGATCTCCCAAACTGACGTGACATGTGACAGAATTATAATGATGGTATGGCAGGCAGGTGACGTTTCAAGCCGCGAGCTCGCCCAACCAGCGATCGCGTGTCTCTTACGCTCTACCTGCTCGGCCTCAATTTCCATGGGGGGCCTCAAGAGTTCAAGTTTGCATTTTCGACCCCCCGACCTTCTCTATAAATAGGTGTAGGGCTCCATACCTTAAACCCTTCTTCTTCCTCGTTTCCAAGACCTATAAAATTCGAGTCCCTGCATCCGCTTTTCCGACTAGCTTTCAGAGATCCCACTGCTTTTCAGGTAACCATCTACTCTCTGTTTCACATCAATGGCATCCGGCTCTAAATCTGCTCCTGCTCCCCCTCCATTCATGGTTTCATCGCCATCCGACGATGACAACACGGTGATCGTTGAATTATAACGCCTCTGACCGCTGGTGTTTCCAGCGCCGGGCGAGACGACAATGGAGACGATGATGACCAGTTCCTGATGGAGTTGGAAGAAATAACACACATTCCTGCCCTGCAGCCGAGTTCCCTTTGTATAGCCGCACCGGCGAGGGAGGAGGGGTCCGGGTCTTCTAACCCATCCCAAAAATAGGGGGCTTACGAGCAGGCTTTTGACTATCGCTCTTATGAGGCCCAGGCCCCGTACAAGAGACCGGCCCGCGACTACCGGAGGTCAATCAAGTCAGACTTCGTGGCATCACATGACAAAAATAGGTCGGTTCTCACCGATTTCTACGTGTGATCCCTCCGCCGCCTTTACAAGGTTCCCCGGGACGTGCATTTTTATGGGGCGACCTCTTACGAAAGCGCCGACCAGCCTCCACCCGGGATGATCGCGGTCAACGAGCAAACAATGGAGGTCAGGATCCGGTTTCCACTTCACCCGACCATCTCCCACCTTCTGGCGGCTTGGAACCAGAGCTTAACCCAGATCACTCCTAATGGGTGGAGTTACATTATTTCTACTATGACCGTACTCGGGCAGGCCGGGCTGCTCCGACTACCGACCCCGAGCGAGATGGCCTTTGTGATGACGCCCATCCACCAAGCCAGAGGCTATAACGCCGTGCGACTTCGTAAAGGTCGGGAGCTAGTGAGTGGGATCCCAGATAAGATTGAGGGGTGGCATAATAAATGGTGGTTCGTCGGGGGGCGTGGGAGTCTGTGGACCCATCGAGCACACTGCCCATCATTGTTCTAACCAACTATTCCAATCGGGTCGACCATGGTATGTTTCGCCTTCTTTCCGACTTAGACGCTTGTACTAATATAATTCTCCTCTTCTTTTATAGTTTTCACACCCACTGCTGCCGACCTTTACTGGGACTTCAAGGAGGAGTTTGACATTGTTCTCGACACTCCACCGAGCTGGCGGGACGTGAACGCTTTGAACTCTGAGCTTGACCGACTCAACGCCAGCCTGTATACTTACCCGCGTCATTTGAACATCCCCTGTAAGTATCCTTACCCCGTGCTTATTAAATTTTTGGTTTCGACCTGTCTGACCGACTACCCTTTCAATGCTTCTGCAGTCCCCAACATCCCTGTTTACCGTCGTAAGCCTCCTGCGGACATCATGGCCTCCCGTAAGAAGTCTGTTCTAGGAAAAATGAGGCGACTGGTGGCCTCCGAGGCTGCCCCTCCAAGACCGCCCCCTGCCGAGGTCGCTCCTCCAAGTACGGTCCCTGTCGGCCCCTCCGCCGCCGACAAAGGCAAGAGGAAGGCCACGGGGTCGACTCCGTCGACTTCCGGGCATGCTCGGAAGAAAGTGAGGGAGGATATTATGACCTACGAATCAAAAATCAACAGGGGCCTGGGGAGGTCGAATCGAGTCCACCCCACATCGCAGCAGGCTATTTCGCCCCCGATCTCGCCGCCCACCAGCTCGCGGCCTGCTTCGCTGGCCCGGAGGAGAGGTTGTCATGATGATGATGACTCCTTCTTAGGATGGGAGGAGGAGCGGGTGAATGAGTAAGTTCCCAACACGAATTGCATGATCTTTTTCGTATTATTTCCAATGCGCTGATGACTCGCTTTCTTTTACAGCCCCGACTTCGGCCCCGCCGAATTCTACCCGGAGGTGGTTAGCTCCCTGAGGTGGTCACCCCTTCAATTGGCCGAGCTCCCTAGCAAGTGGCCAGGCTATGTCTCCCGCAGTGTGCAGAACCTACCTCGGGTGTGGACGCGTACAGACCACACCAACGCTCATTGCCAGAAGATGTTGGGCAACATATATTCTGCCATGGTCCACACCCAAAAGGCGGCCTTTTATCTGGAGAGGACCAGCGCTCAAATGGAGACCGAGCTCCGACATCTCCGGTAGTCGCGATCTAGGGTAGCTAATCAGGCCAAGGCAATCTTGGAGGGGGCCGAGACCCAGAAGGGGATGGAGAAGACCAATTCGGAGCACCTTCTGTGGATCTCGACCCTCGAGGGTCACCTGGCTGAAATGGAGGGCAGACTGGCTGCGGAGAGGCTGAAGTTGGCCCGAGCGGAAGGGCAGCAGGCCGAGGCGGAGGCCACGCTGGCGGTCGAGAAATTGAAGACGATCCAGGCGGAGAAAAAAGCGGCTGAGGTGGAGGCCGGTCTGAGAGTGGAGCTGGCCGGAATGAAGGGGGAGCGGGACACCAGGGAGGCCCAGTTTAAGGCCGCTGAGGAGGTAAACGCCAATTTTGCGTACGTGATGGCCTTTGTGGGTGCCATCCAAATCTGTCATCAAATGAATCCCTCTGACGACCTTACTGGGCTTGTCGCCGATCTCAAGCACTACGTCCGTGACAACCCTCTGGCCCCCGATGTTCTGCTAGATATCCAAGATTTGGAGGACATGGGCATCAACCTCTCATTCTTTCCAGACCCCAGGCAGATCGTGCGCCCCCTCCCAGACTCTCCGGAGACTGACCCCCCTGTTGTCATATCTTCTGAACCCAGTGTGGAGGAGGTGCCGGGCTTGGAGGTCGTTCCCCCCGCAGCTGTCATCCCCTCCGAGCCCATCGTGGAGGAGGAGCCGAGCTCGGAGGTGGTTCCCCCAGTAGTTGACATGCCCTCCGAGCCCATTGTGGAGAAGGTATCGAGATCGGAGGTCGATCCGCCTGTGATTACACAGCAGGAGCCTCCTCTCGGGACGGTCAACACCCCGCCCTCAACTGCCCCTGTTGAGAAGGATTGAAGTTGCAGTCTTACCAGTCGCTTTTTATTTTTCTTTTATCATTGTACCGGCCTTCGGGCCTTGATCTGTAATGCACAACCTCCCGACCTTCGGGTCCTTATCAATGAAAGTAGTTATTTCATTTTTCGTCTCATCTGGTGTTTGTCTTATTAAATAAAACTCCCATATTTCATCCCCCCAAGTCGAGGTCGCAAGCTCGCCTTGGGGCCTTGACTTGAACTTATTTTTCTCCATTGACTTATAACATGTCGGACTTGGGAAGTGTGCCTCCGCCGAAATCTTATCCTCGGGGAAGCGAATAGTCGCCCCGATTTTTCGAATCGGCGTGATGTGTGACAGATCCGTAATGATGGCCTAGGTATTTGGTGACGCCGCATGCCGTGAATCGAACTAACCAGGAGTTGCGTACTGCCTACGCGCTACCCGTGCGGCGCCGATTTCTTTGAGGGGGCCTCGAGAGTCGAAATATTACATTTTCACCCCCGCCTTTCATCTATAAATAGGGCTGGATTTTTCAGAGATACCATACACATTGTACCCCCTCTGCTCTCCCCATATCTCGTCCCCAAGCTTGGTCATGGGCAGTTTAGGCGAGTCCCCCGCTTTGAGGCACCCTCCGGCGATGGGCTTCTCCCGCTCTATACATATGGCCTCTGGTATTCAGTCCATCCTTGTGTTTTCCCCGTTTCTGATCTTGCCTTCATCGGAGGATGACCATACGGCCATTGCCAAGTTTTGCTCCCACCCGGGTGGCGGACTTGCCGCCGCTGTGACGGAGGTGCCACAGGCCCTCTGCGCTTTGGGCGCCGATCGGGATGACGGGATTAGTATTGGCATTTCCTGACATGTAATATGGATTTAGTATTGTATATGCGAATCCGATCAGGCCAGAATGCCCTTCACAATCCCTTGAATTTTTTGCACCACATGTATGACACTCGTGTTCATTTAACGCGGAAAGTCCCATTGCAGCATCTGACACTTCTCGGATGTTAAAACATCCTTTTTTGATAGTTTTGCAGCATCTTCCTCAGCGACCTCCATATCCGAGAGCCGCTACACTAGTAACAACGTAGTACAGGCCAAGTCGCCAGCTCGAGTAGCTCCGTAGTATAGACTAGGTCGCTAGCTCGATTAGCTTCGTAGTATAGACCAGATCGCTAGCTCGATTAGCTCCGTAGTATAGACCAGGTCGCTAGCTTGCCTCCAAAAAATGTATTGTATTGGAATGCTTCTTTTTACCGACCTCCGGGTCCATTGTAATGAGGTTATCCCCGACCTTCGGGTCTTTATTAATGAAATTCTCTTTTTTAACTCCTTTGTTGTGTTGACTCGATTTCCTTATGCGATTTTTGCTTAGTCCTTGTCGTCTTAATGTTTACGCGACTTGTTTATTGGACATTTGCTTAATCGTCTTACAAAGTCGGGGGATAACCGCACCGCTAGGGTGGCGATCTCGCCTCCAGTATTTCTAAAGTCACACCTCGGGTTCGCATGTTATCAATCATGTCTTTCATGAGACCTGCATGTTATCGATCATGTCTTTCATGCGACCTGCATGTTATCGATCATGTCTTTCATGTGGCATGCATTTCACCGATCATAGGTTTTTTATGCGACCCGTTTGGTTTCTACAAATAGGAATTTTTCTTTCAAGTAGAATAGAGAATTATCGTTAACCAAAGTATTTGTTTACATCGATGTGATCAGTACAAGGGTGTAAACCTATTGATAATACTTCTTCAGATGAGCTGCATTCCACGGGTATTGGGCATTGGTTCCATCTGTCTTCTTGAGCTCATATGCCCCGTTTGGTAGGACCTCCGATATCTGGAAAGGGCCCTCCCAGTTTGGGCCAAGGGCACCTTTGGAGTCTCCGAGTATCTTTTTCTGTACTAGGTCTCCGACCTTGAAATGTCAAAGTCGCACCTTAGAGTTGTAATACCACTCCGACCTCTGCTTATATCTAGCATTTCTCATGTTAGCCTCCAACCGCTTTTCTTCGAGTAGGTCCAGGTTTCTTTCCAAGGTCTCATCGTTATGATCAAAAGCGACCTGGCTGGTTCGGAGGGTCGGGAGGTCGATTTCCACTAGAACAACTGCCTCAGTTCCGAAGGCTAGCGAGTAAGGGGTTTTGCCCGTTGAATTTCTGCAGGTCGTTCTATACGACCACAGCACGTCCGGGAGCTCGCTAGCCCATTTCCCTTTTCCCCCTCGATCTTGGCCTTGAGCGTGTGCTTTATGATTTTGTTCACGGCCTCGACCTAACCATTTGATTAGGGGTGGTATGGGGTAGAAAACAATTTTGTGATCTTCCACTTTCTGAAGAAGGCATAAATCTTCATACCATCAAATTGCTTTCCATTGTCTGATATGATTGCCTGGGGTAGCCCGAACCTGCAGATAATGTTCCGCCAAATGAACCTGATGACATGATCTTAGTCTATGGTTGTCAATGCCTCAGCCTCGGCCCATTTTGTGAAGTAATCCACCGCTACTAGGGCATATTTGACCGATCCTGGGGCAGTTGGGAGTGGCCCAATGATGTATATCCCCCACTTCGCAAAAGGCCAAGGACTGAGGATGCTTGTGAGTTCTTCTGGTGCGACCTTGATGGAGGGAGCATAGATCTGGCATTTATGGCATTTATGGGCGAAGACGATAGCATCGGCCCTTAGGGTTGGCAAAAAATATCCCTGCCTTGTGGTTTTGTGGGCCAGCGACTCCCCCCCAGTGTGGTTTCCGCATGCCCCTTTGTGTATTTCTCGTAAAATGGCTTGTCCTTGTTCAGGTGTGATACATCGAAGTAAGGGCATGCCGAAGCCTCGCTTGTATAACTCCCCACTGATCATTGTGTATCGTGCGGCCCGTAATTGTAACTGCCAGGCTTGGACGTGATCAGGTGGCAAGAGGCCGCTTATCAAATACTCCATGATGGGTGTCATCCAGGTCGACACAGGGGTTTCCAATATGGTCACGGTTACTTGCGCGGTAGATGGGTGGGGAAGTGTCGTGATGGTGACATCCTTCATATCTGGTGATCCTTCGGAGGTCGCCAGCCGGGCTAAAGCATCGGCTCGTGAGTTCCGCTCTCTTGGTATCAGCTTAACATGGATTTGTGCGAACTTCAGGCATAATGTGCTTACGATTTCCTGATAGGCCGCCATCCTCTCATCCAGAGCCTCGTACTCCCCCAAAACCTGGCAGGCCACGAGCTGGGAATCGGTATGGACTTGCAATCTCTTGACACCCATGGCTGTTGCCATTTCTAAACCGCTGATGAGCGCCTCATTATTCGTTGCGAAAATCAAAAGTGATGGCGTTCTGGAATGAGACCGGCTCCCGACTTGTGAGAGGTCGCCGATCCATCTACAAATAACTCCCACGGCAGGCTGCCCGAACTCCCTGCCTCAGAAGGAAATGTGAGCTCGACTAGAAATCAGCCAGTGCCTGGGCCTTGATGGCAGGTCATGGCGCGTATGTTACTCCGTATTGCCCGACCTCAATGGCCCATTTGAGGCATCGACCTGATGTGTCTGGTCGGTGGAGCACATTCCTCAATGGCAGGGAAGTGAGGACCTCGACCTGGTGATAAAAAAAGTACGGTCTCAGCTTCCTCACACTCATGACTAATATGTAGGCCAGCTTCTCTAATGATGGATAGTGCCGTTCTGTTTTGTTCAACGTCTGGCTTACAAAATAAATGGGCAAGTGGATTTGGCCCTCTGCTCGGACTAGTACTGCGCTTAGAGCGGTCTCCGAGGCCGCGAGATACAAGAATAACTTCTCTCCCGGGATCGGTTTAGACAAGATGCTCACGTCTGCCAGGTAGGTTTTGATTTTTTCAAAAGCATCCTGGCTCTCGAGTGTCCATTCGAACTTTGCTTTCTTACGGATCGTGTCGAACATCGGCTTGCATTTGTCCCCCATCCGGGAGATGAACCTGCTTAATGCGGCCAGGCACCCCGTGAGTTTCTGAACCTCTTTCACATTCCGGGGTGCCCCCATGTCCAGTACGGTCTTAACCTTCTTTGGATTCACCTCGATCCCCTGCTTACTAACCAGATGTCCCAAGAACTTCCCCGACTCGACTCCAAAGTTACACTTCTTGGGGTTGAGTCTCATATTGAACTTCCTAAGGATATCGAAGGTCTGTGCAAGGTGGAACAGGTGATCCTCCTTTTTTAAGCTTTTGACGACTATACCGTCGACATACACTTCTACCGACTTCCCAATTTGATCGGCAAACATATGATTGACAAGCCTTTGGTAGGTTGCCCCTGCGTTCTTCAGGCCGAACGGCATTCTCTTCCAGCAATATAGATTTTTCTCGGTTAGAAAGGAGGTGTGTTGTCGATATGGTTCGTGCATGGCTATTTGGTGATAACCCGCGAAAGTGTCCATGAATGACATCATCTCGTGTCTGGCCGTGTTATCCATCAGATGATCGATGTGCGGCATGGGAAAGAAATCTTTTGGACTTTTTCACCAATACTGTGTTGGCCACCCACTGTGGTTGGTCGGCCTGCATGATCAAATCATTATCCAGCAGCTTCTTCACCTCTTCGGCTAAAGCAGCATATTTTTCTGGGCCAAATTTCCGTCTTTTCTGGGCAACCGGCCTCCGGGCCGGGTCAATATGAATTCGGTGACACGCGACTTCTGGATCGATACCCACCATATCTTTGTGTGACCAGGCGAAGACGTCCAAGTTCTTTTTGAGAAAGTCGATGACTTCCCCCTTCATGTTGTTCGGTATCTTAGAGCCGATAATGACTTCTAGATCCGGGCGAGTGGATCTATCTTGACTTTCTCGAGTTCTTCCCCCCGGGGGTCATCGATATTGGCCTCGATTAGGAATTCATCAGGCTCGTGCCCTATTCTTGGATCGAGGTCATTGTAGGTTCTTTTTCTGCTTGCTCTTTTCTTATTTAATTCCCCATCTTGTTCATCGCTATCTATTACAAGTGTTTGTTTGATAGGTATTGGTGCGGAATTGAAAATATACGAAGAGTAAAGCAAACAACCTCTTGCATCGACTTGGTCGCCCTTAACGATACTGATCAACCCACTCTTGGTGGGAAATTTTACACAAAAGTAGAAAGTAGAGGACGCAGCCTTGAATTCATGCTCAAAAGGCCTTCCCAGGAAATCATTATAGGAGTTGGGAAGGTCGACTACCAGAAAGTCTAACAGCCTAGTTGCCCTAACCTCGCTATTCAGTGTAGAGACCAACTCGACGGCCAGTCGAATCATCCCGGTGGGCCTCACAGTTGCGTCACCAAACCCCTTCATGACGTGGTCGCACGGGGTGATATAGGCATCATAATCCCTGAGTTGGTCCAGGGTTTTCTTGAAAAGGATGTTGCAGAAGGCACCCCCGTCGACCAGAAGTCGACACACTGTAGTTACCATGATATTGGCCCGGATCACCAGGGGATCGACATTGGGATAGACCACTCCTGCCTTATCCTTTTCTCCAAACTCAATTGTGCTGGATTCCTCCCCAAGGCGAGGACATGTACCACCATCTTCTTGGCATTCTCCATTTCCCTCATTTCGGCCTTCATCTTCCTCTTGGAGGAGGAGTTGGAGGCTAGTCCCCCGACTGTCCCTAGGGGAGAGGGGGTGTGTATCATGTGATCTTCTGCATTTTTAGGCATGGGCGGGATAGGTCGCTCCCTGGTTGTCATTCCTGTGGGCACGCTCTCCTTGCTGGCGACCTCTCAGAGCCTGGTCGCAGCTCTTCTGAGGTCGCTTGATGAATTCGTCAAGCAGGCCGTCTTCGTACAATCTCCAGAGTTGGGGCAGCAGATCTTTACACTCACTAATATAGTGCCCGGTCTGCTCGTGAAAGTGGCAATACTTATTGGGGTTCTATTTGCCATTATTCTTTACCGAACGTGGCGGGAGAAGTAATTCCCACTCTCAGATCTGGGTGAAGATGTGTCTGGGGGTTATGCCCAGTGCGTCCATCAACTTCACCGGAATGCTCTCCTCAAAAGGCTTGAAACTTCCGGGCGGCTTGTACTGCGAGGCGGCCTTTTTGGAACTTTTCTTGGGCTCCGCGACCGCCTTAGCCTCGGAGAGTCGAGATTCCAAGAGCTACGCTGTATGTATCAGGTCGTTAGCCCGCCTCCGAAAGTCGGCGTAACTAGTTGGGTAATCGGCCGTCATGTGCCGCCATAGTTTGGTCCCCTTCTTGAAGCCGTAGACAGCCCCTAGCAGTTTCGCTTCATCCCCAATGGGGTCCCCTTCCAGGATCAGCTTATCGATCTTTTCAATATAGGACCGATCAGATCCAGTATCCCCCTGCTGGGTGTTCATCAAAAGCTGCCTGGTCGCAGGCCGGGGCGCCAAAGCAGTAAAATACGTCAGGAATAGGCGAGCGAGCTGCTCGAAAGTGTCCACCGACAAGGGCGGCAGGGAGGTAAACCACTGGTGAGCCTGATCGCTCAGGGTCAGAGAAAAGAGCCGACATTTGGTCGCGTCAGTAGCGCACATAGAGGCCATGTACGAATTATATTTCCACTGTAGCGATCTAAGGTCGCTGCGTTAATCTTCCTTTGGGTAGGAGCCAATGTGACCAGAGCTCCAAGTGGGGAGTCCGGGACAGCGAGGAAAGGATCTGCCCCCACTGGCCCGTTTCGACTCTCCATGTGCTCCATCAGTTGTTGGACCGTCCAGGTCAGTGCTGCGACCTGAGCATCACGATGGTCTATTGTTGCCTTCATTGTCGGGGGGTCGCCGCAATGCACGGTCGATCCCCTCGGCAGGTCGTTGTGGTGGAGGTTTAGTGCGAGGGCAAGGTCGTGTTCCACCTGATCAGCTCGTCGAGGCTTAGATTGCGCCTCATCTTCTACGATCCCTGGGGCTTTCTGAGCCCCCAGGTCGCCAAGTCGGTCGAATACGTTGTTTGACCCTGCCGGCCTCCTAAGGAGCTGGCGATTGCGGATCAAGGCGTGTCTAGCCGGATCATAGGCTAGTTGGCCCACCGAATGTCCCTTCCGGGCATATGCTCCCTTATTCTTCGAGGGTCCGGCCTCCTGGACGGCCTTCTTGGCTAGAGGTTGCACGTCCTCGTCATTGAATGTGAGGTGTTTTTTGTTGAGGACAGCCATTACGGCCTTCGTGTCCTCCGGAGTCTGCACCAGGTTCCACCAATCAGGGGTCATCACTGGGTTTGGCTGGTGAGCGCGATGGGAGCCAGAGCGTTGAGAGCTCATAGAGGTCTCGCGCCCATCGCGGGCGTCCAACTCATGCCTGTTAGGATTGCCTTGATTGCTTGCCATCACTGTTGATTGGAGACGAGATGGTTTTCCTTCGAATAGAATTATTTCTCAGGAATTGTGTTTCCCACAGACGGTGCCAATTGTTGTACCCGGTTTGATTACCGACGAACAAGCAAACAGTTTGATAAGACTCCGATCAATATGATGGCGAAAGCAATAAATAACACATGATTTGATTACCCAGTTCGTCTGTGAAATAGACTACGTCTGGGGGCACCAAGCTAGGACATTTTACTGTATAATTTCTGCCTAGGATACTAAGATTTTGATCCTTTACAACGTACAATGCAAGTTATATTTATAGACACAGATCTAGGGTTACAATATTTGTGGGCTTCTTCTCGTGGACCAACCTAGGGCATCAGCCGCCAGGCTTGGATTCCCTTTCTTGTCCCGCAAGCCGCGCTCACAGATACACTTACCCTGGTTATGTTCCGAGAAATCCGCCTCACTAACTACCCGAATCTTTTCCATGTTTATCTTCAACTGAACTCGAGACCTAATTGGTCCCGACTTCCGGGTTCTTTCATGTCGCTTCGCGACCTCTTTGCTATACCAAACCGGCCCCGTGACCTGTGTAGCCTCCCAAACTTCCAGCGACTTACCGACCTTCCAAAGTTGCTCCACGCCTTGCTCTAGCTGGATGGAATCGGATGATAAGCTAACCATAATACGGTCTAATCTCGGCCATCCTCAGGACGGGTTATTTCCCCTTGCAACAAAAGTACTATTTATCATTCACCTCATTTGGTAATTCAGTTGACATTATGCGATCAATATTATCACCTGAAGGAGAATCATTATAATTTTCAAGAAAAATCAAGATATGTGCATGAGGGAACCCACGTTTCTGAAACTCCACATTATACAAAACTGCAAAATAATATATAAAATTTATTACAAAATTTTAAATTTAATTTACGATAATAAATCATTATTAAAATAGAATATAATTATAAATAAAAATTTAGATAAAAAAATTATACATGCCCTAACATTTCCAAATATTTTATTTTGGCAAATGTCACGAATTAGTGAATCCAATTTAACCTTAAAGATGCGACACACAATATCATGTCGATCTTCGAGATTTTGACCTCTATGCGACATACAACGAACAATTTCTGGCCATTTTGAATTGCACATAAATGTTATAAACAACTGTGGATAACCAGCCCAATGACAAATAGCCATAACATCTTGATAATTATGCACCATGTACCGTGGACCTCCAGTAAATGAAGGAGTAAACACAATACTGTTGGGATATTTTAGTTTTGATGAATTATGCCAAAACATTATCAACTTGTGTTATTCAAGCTAATTTACAGATAACAAGTTGAGGGGGAACGAGAGAACAAGTTGAGGGGGAACTCATGAAATCAGAAGAGGATGATCAAGATCAGACGAGACTGCAGACGAGGCTGATCATGATCAGATGAGTAGGATGAGTTCCGAATTAACTGATGAGCTGAGCAAAATCAGAAGAGAACAAAAGTTAAGCCAGCTGATCAGAAGAATCAGAAGAGGACCTGATCAGATGGATCTGGGATCAGAAAATCAGAAGACCAAAATTAGAAGAGCTGGACAGTAAAACAGGCGTACTGATCTGATGTCCTCAGAAGACAAGTCATCTGAAGACATGTTCACTGAGAACCAGAATACTGATGATCAGATAACCTGAGTCAAGTGGCCTGAGGTCAGTGAGTAAAAGTGACCTGAGGGTTAGGATGTCTGAAGTCAGAAGAACTGAACTCAGTCAGCCTGAGTGTCAGTATGCCTGATCAGACAAGGTCCACTGAAGAAAAGTCTACTGAATCAAGAATCCTGAGAACTCAGAAGGATCCTGAAGAACTCAGAAGAATCCTAAAGAACTCAGAAGAAACCTGAAGACTCAGAGAAACCTGAAGATTATAGCCGTTAGATTCAGCTGACGTGGACCAATGAGAGAAAGACAACCAATCTGACAAAAAGCTGCAGAAATTACATAATAGTATGGATTTGAATGTGATTCTCTCCAACGGTAACATTCAAATCCACACTATAAATACAAGTTCTTCCATCATTTTAAGTGTGGAAAAAATGTTATAGAGCTAAGAGTCATATCTTCAAGCATTCCCACCATAGAACACAAATCTGTAGATATCCAAAATATATTCAAGAGTGTTCTAAACTCAATCTAAGCAACACACGATATATCCTAAGCTTAGAGAGATTTTCCCAACCTTAGCATAAAGGCTAAACCATTGTAAGGGAAAATCTCGAAACATATAATGTACCAGTTGTTGGTCCCGTGAAAAACCCATGAAATGCGTAAAAATCATGTAATGCATATAAAACAGGGGTGAGGGAATAGTGATACCAATTTTTCTTTTTAAAACCATGTGTTTTGCTTATAACCAAATGCATATGGCAAATAAGAACATAAAGCAATATATAAGCATCTTCAAGACCAACATACATATCACAACAAAGTTCATTTTGATGATTTTTTTATGTACAAAAGGTTTGCAGATTCAACCATTGTATACGCAATTGTTGTGTCAACCTATTGCAAGATAATAGTGCAGGCGGCTCCCCATTCCTCTCCTGAAGACGATATGCAAAAAAGTCTTTAATGCTAATGCCAGTCATTTGTCCAACTCTTCCCATTGCAGATTGAGAAAATGGTATATTTTCCATGTATCCATCCTCACCATAAGGAAAAAGAAGAGGATATTTCAAAGAAAGATAAGACGGGTTCAACTCTGTTATACGTTGCAAAATACCAGAATAGGTTTGAATGATAATGTCACGAACCCCAATAGTACTATCAAGATCACCAGTAATCACAACAACAACTTCTGAAACTATAGGTAAATTGTGTGTCCTTGAATCATAGCTTCTACTACCAATTAATTGCATAGTTACGTTTCTATGCCCAGAGTTGAATCTATCTCTGGCAGTTCTAAACCTCTGCACCAAAACATTATTGTTGTCCAGCATCTATTTCAAGTCAGAAACAATTTCAGCTTGGATTGTATTTATACTTTCCTCTGACCTGAAAATATATATATCAAATAATATGTGTTTAACAATTTCATTAAAGATAAAATAATACGTAGATAACATTAAAAAAAATTAAAATATCTTACCTCACAAATTGAATACTGTTATAAATTTCATTATTAGCGTCGTATATGTAGAGCTGGGCATATGTTGGTGGATCACGACCACTTAGAAGCAAACTAACCAATCTATGATAATTCTGACCATGCATTTGAAATACCGGAGGAGAATTACTTCTATTTAAATTTCTATCAATTGTTCTGCCTAAATATGTAAAAGAAAGCATTTGTAGAATGATTGAATGTTATCCAAAAAATGTTTGTTTCTACCACTTTTACCCCATATCAAACCTTGAAGAAGTAATGGATGTTGAGGAATTAAAGGTAACTGAATTTTTCCTTACATACAACACAAATAAAATTTGGAGCAAATTTTTTTTTTTTTTGAGATTTCAATCGTTCATCAAACCAAAATATAGCACCACAAAATTCACATCGATAAATAGGATTGCCAATATTCAACATCTAAAAGAAAAAGTATATAGATTGGTATTTAATTAAAATAACCAATAATATAATTTTTTTTAAAAATATTTTTTGTTAAAAAAAGTTAACCACAAAAATACAAACAAAATAAAGAAAATACCTTACAGTCAACGTCATTATCGTAATAAAATGAATCATCAGAGTCCAACTCAATTATCTCCGGACTATCATTATCAAATGACAGAACATCGTTAAATATAGGCTCTCCAGACCTTAATTCTTCAACATGAATACCATCTCTATCTAAATGTAACTACAATTTTATGATTTATATTTGAACTTGATAACTTACAATCAACTTGATTTTCATGATCACACATATCATCAGAATCAAATTCAACAATTTCAGGACTATTCTCGTTTAAATTCATTATATCTGTGAACTGTGGATTTGTTGCTTGTAAATCAATAAAATGGGAATCATCAATAGCTAAATCAACTGCATTTGTCGAATAATCATAAAACATTTGTAGGTCCCGAACGGGTTTTGTGAGTGCAGAAGTCTAGAGGAGAAGGGTGAATAGACTTCTGAAAACTTTTTGTGCAAGATCAGGTGTGAAAGCAGTTTGCCTGATCAGAGTGCGTGTGAATCAGTTTGGACTGATATCCAACTTACTGATCGCCTGATGGAAGATCAGTTCGGTGTCTATCAGTTTAACTGATGTGCGGAAGCAAGTTTTAACCCGTGTGAAAAACCAGTTTTGATAAAACAGATTTCTATTTATTTGTTTTCAATCAGATGACAAAGTGTCAAGCTGATCAGATCAGTTGCTTGATGCAAAACTGATCCAGACTCAGAATATGTATGCAATATCAAATCAAGTAGTGTGCTATAGTGTAAAGCAGATAAATCAGAGAAGGCACACAAGATTTTTATAGTGGTTCAGACAACCAGTCCTATGTACACTCTTCCCTATTAGCAGGGGCACCAACTAAACCAACTGGACTTAGTTTTATGTGTTAGTCCAACACAGTACAACTAACAGATGTTTCAAGAGTTCTCACTCAACCAATCCCAGAAATCAGAAACTAGAACCCTAGTCCGAAATCTTGCAAAACAAACTTAACCTAACTTTGTGGGTTTGGGTATAAGATTTGTTGTGTTCCAACTGGAAATCTATCCTAATATTTGGGTATCCTAAAGCTAAAGGATAAGATTTATATGCTAAGAACAATGGGATGAACACTTAGAAATATTCTTCAAATTTGTGTTCTTCGTGCGGAAATTTGCTTGTGCTTGAGCTTGATGATAATTTCCATCTCTTCACTATGAAGAGTGATCCCATATTTATAGACCTCGAAATCAAATAGCCATTGGAGAGCAATTTGAATTTCAGGCTATTTTTGGTAGCTTGCAGGCTTGATTTGACGTGCTTCAGGAACGGCATGGCCGAAAGCATGTATGTTTGTCATTTCTAGTCGTTTGACATGATACGCCATATCCAGCAATGTCAGCTTTGTACATACGTGTCGATCCCCCATTGGCTAGCAAGGACACTTTATTCGGCGTCTTTGTAAAGCCAACTATGCTAACATTCTTCTGGTCTGATTTACACCGTATGCCTTGGATAAGTAGTTATGCTTATCACTTTTCTGACTAGGCTAGAACTGATCAACACTTCTACTGATCAGTCGCCTTGAGTTTACTGATATGGTTGTCTTAGCTTCAACCAATCGACTCTGCTGATGTCTTCATAGAATAGGTCTTCTGGTCTGCTGTGTCTTTAAATAATTTCTTCTGATTCTCGCTACTGATCTTGGCTGTTGATCCTTGACCTGACGTGCATTTTGAGTTCCCCCTCAAAATGTGACCTAGTCTAATACATCAGCTGTCTAACATGTTCAGCTGGTTTCCTATCAAATCATCAGTCGACTAACAGGTTCGACTGGTCCTATTACAACTATTTTGGAACTTCCATCAAAACTATAAATTTCCCAACAATTTCCCCCTTTTTGATGGAACCAAAACATTTACCAGAAAGAATGTTGAACAAGTTAAATAGCAGAAAAGAAAAACAAGATATCAGAAGACAATGAGAATTTGTCTGAAGATCAGAACAGTAGAATATTTCATTAATAGTTGTAGAAATTACATGTACTGAATGAGAATATCCTAATCTGATCTTAAAAATAAACGGTCTTCTGGTATCTTCATTATCTTTCTTCTGCTGGCACAGCACACATCTCGAACAATCTTGCCTTGACCTCTGCAGCTTTACTTTCATCGAAGATGTCATCTTGACCAAGACATTTGTTGAGAGTTGCATTGAAGGCAATCTTGTCTAACTTCCCGTCTGGAGTTTTCTTATAGTCCATGATTTCGACCTCGGGGGCTACTGGTATGTAACGTAGCTTCTTGGCTTCTCTCATAATATTGTCATAGAATGTTGGATGCTTGTTGCTCAACCAATCTCTAAATATTTCATCCTTGTCCACATTGGTTGGGATAACCTGATTGATGTAAGCCGATATATACCATTCGCCTCTGATTAGTCTCCATTCCTTTACCATGTTTTTGTCTGGCTTTACAATCACATCCACATCAGCAGGAAGAAATGGCTCAACAAGATGTGCACCTTCTCCAGATTCAGCTACAAGCCCTTTCTTCTTTCTCATTCTGTATGACTTATCGAGGCTTGAAGCTTCTTCCAATCTTCTCTATCTGTCCAGCTCTGCTTTCTTCAGCTCTTCAGCTTTTCTCATGTCTGCTTCTGAAGATTTCTTTTTCTTTGCAGAAACCACAGTTGGTTTCTTGCCCTTCTTGGCACGTTCAACTAATTCAGTAGAGGAAGAAGAAATGACTTCTTCTAACTCTGCAGCTATCTGGACATCTTTCTTCATTCTTTTCTTTTCCAGAGTGATCTGAATCCCAGCTACATAGTTCTCTACCCAATTCAGTCTTTGCAGAGTTTCAGCATCTTTCTCCTCTTCCCCCTTTTTTGTTCCCTCAAAAAGAGCTTTCAGCTCAGAACTGAGGTCACCAATCTGCTTAGTAAGATATTGCTTGAGAGTTCCAAGGGCAGAAGATTCATCAGTAGGACTGGCCTTTTTTTATTAAAGTCAGCATCGAAGATTGAGCTTTATCCACAATGGGGCTGACCTTCTCGAACAAATGTTCAAACCTATCAGTAGCAGAATTGACCCTTTTTGTAGCACCAGCAAGATCATGGTGTAGCCTGGTCAATTCAGCCATCTTCTCATTCATCATTAGAGTGAACTGATGATTTCTGGTTTCTTCAATCTTGGCCAATTTCTCGTTCACCTCCACCATCTTGTCAGCTGTTGTATCTCAATCCTTCAGAAATTCATGTGTAGTGAGAGGATACATATTCGCGTTTAGTTCTGATGGCCTTCTCCAGTTGTCTTGGTACAAAGAAGCTCACATCATCGCGAAACATCTTAGTCATGTTCGCTCTGAAGGAGTTCTTGATGTATTTCATGAGGTTTTCTTCGAACTCGGGAGAAGTTTGGAGGATTTGCATTACCTGACCTGCTGAAGTCGAGGGACCTTCAACCTCCATATCCTGTGCTTGACTCCCTCTAGTAGTCAGGTCAATCACATGCTCGGCTGATTGTGCCTCAGCTGATGGGGACTGTGCCGCATCTCCCACAACAGCTTCATCGGCAGCTTCTTCAGGTTCCTCAATAATTCTGATCTGCTTTGCTATCTGCTTTGTGTTTGCCATTTGCTCAAATATCTCCTCAATACCGATTGGGCCGACATCATCAATTTCTTCTTCCTTATCAGAATCCTGCATTTGCCGCATTACTCGACTATATCTGACCATTTTGTGGGTCATTTCTCTGTGCATAGGGTGTCCGGCATGCCTAGTTGTCTTGTGATCAGCCCAGCAACAGCATCATCAGAAATCAATTATGGGGCATGTTGGGATTATACTAGAAAGTATCCTTTTACTTTGTATAATCAAAACTGGATTTCAGACTTATTTACTGAAATAAATTGTTTATCACTGATGCTTTAAATATCATCGAATGTTACATATATTTACTGCATAACTGTTCAATAAATAGTATGTGTTACATTGTAGTTAATTTAGTGATACCAGATCACAGAAGATTAAATTAACAATCCCTTGTAACTAAAAGTACACCATTCACGACCTAGATGGAAATGAACAATCCATCGTGAAAGGTTGAAGTGTATGGCTCGGATTGGCTTGTCTTGACCAAGAGATTACACTAGTGCATGACTGATGCACTGAATAGGACCTACAGGAGGACAAATTCTTCAGAACTGAACAAGGAAGAATTAGACCTCAGTGGTTCGTTATTTCTTAATCTGTTGGGGAATAAGTTGCACAGATCTATTCGGGGTGAATATTTAAATACAAATTCAATTCATTAATTATTACTAGCATGAATTAATCCTATATTAATTCAAATAATAATTGTAACAACATATCATGCATATAAAAAGCCACGTAAAACCTACGCATGCGGAATCTACGGGTTTATGTGAACGTACCTCTCGGGATGGCAGTGACTTTGGTCGGACGGACTAACCAAAAGGACTTCCCAAGTATTCCCTTAGCCCTTGCTCGACAATCCAGTGGAAGGATACTCGCGAACAATTAACAAAAGGAAAAAATAAACTTTGGTGCACCACTTTCGTGGATTTGCTAATTTTTTTAGCACATGGAATTACTTGGGAATGAAACAATCATCCCCTATTTATAGGAGGGAGGTGGTCGAATTTTTCAGTAGAAAATCAATGTGGGAAAAGACTTTTCTTGATCACCAAAAAATCTTGAATATATCTCCTATATTCTTTTTCCCATAATTAAAATATTCCACAAAAATCCCACCTCCTCTATAATATGGTATTTTCGAAAATTTAGTGTTCAAGAATCCAAGATTTGGATCTTCTTGAATTTATGAGATATTCTTGTATTTCAAGAAATACATATCTTCCATAATATCTTTTCAAGAAAATCAAGAAAATCTTTCTTGCCCACTATATTTTCAAATATTTCGAAATTCTATTATGAAATAACCAAGTGGGAGATTTCTTGAATTTAATGAGATAATCTTGTATTCCAAGAATACATATCTTCATTCCATAACAAAATACAAAGAAATCTTTCTCCCAACTTATTCATAATTTTCAAAAAATTAGAGAAAAAATAAGCAACAAAATTTATTTATTTTTAATCACCTTTTTCAGTTAATGGACTATTTAATGAACCCACTGAAATAGATTTCCGTTAATTAATATCTTTTGTCCTTGGTCAAGGAACGGTTCAACATTATTATCCATACCGGAAACTAATTCCACTTGCAAGATTTGGTATGATAAAGCTTATGAACCTCCCAAGGGGGAAAATCGAACAAGCGTACTTGCACACTATTCTTCGTATTAAATCTTAGCAATCACATGTGACCAATAATATTGCTCAAGATAAAAAAGTATTGAATCTCTCTCTGATTCGCTACCCATGATAAGTCAAAGCAATAGTTACCAATCCCACGTGATCCTATTTAAGGGACGAAGGTTAAGAAATAACGAACCACTGAGGTCTAATTCTTCCTTGTTCAGTTCTGAAGAATTTATCCTCCTGTAGGTCCTATTCAAAGATCGATCATGCACTAGTGTAATCTCTTGGTCAAGACAAACCAATCTCGAGCCTTACACCTCAACCTTTTCGTGATGGGTTGTTCATTTCCATCTAGGTCGTGAATGGCGTTTTTTTTAGTTACAAGGACCGTTAATTTAATCTTTCGTGATCCGTATCACTAAATTAACTACAATGAAACATGTACGAATTATTGAGCAGTTATGCAAAGAAATATATGTAACATTCAATCATATTTAAAGCATCGATGATAAACAATTTATTTCAAATAAATAAGTCCGAAATTCGGGTTTCGATTATACAAAGTAAAAGCATACTTTCCAAAGATAATCCCAACAATCTCCCACTTATACTCAAAGTCCGCTTTTAAGTATACTACAACATATCTCGCGTGAGTCCGTGACATCTAATGTCACCTACACTAACCTAATAATTTCTCCCACTTATACTCAAAGCGATTGACAACGGTCTTGACACCCATTCCACTCACATGTCTCTCGAATGTATTCAGAGGCAGACGCTTTTGTGAATGGATCTCGCTAGTCGCCCTCGACGCTTATCTTTGCCACATATATATCTCCTCTTAACGATTTCTCGATAAGATGTCTTTCCTTTAATGTGTTTGTTTGACTCGTGGACTCTTGGTTCTCTTGAATTTGAATCGCCCCTAGCAGATATCGCTAGACAAATTTAGAACACCATCCAAGTCCACTAAGAAGATCTAGAGCCCAATCGATTCTTTTCACCGCTTCACGCAGCCTACATTTACCCGACTTCCATGGTTGAGTCGTTGATGCATTTGCTTCACACTCGTCCATTTGATGGCTACACTTCCCAAATGGAAACACACTAACCGGAGGCAGATAATTTCTAGAATCTAAACTGATTGGAAATTCGAGTGTAGCGATGGGGATGGGGATTGAGTATCTCGATCGATAAATCAACATTCTATCCCGAAGTTCTTTTCGGACACTTCGTAATGTTTTTAAGCGTCGTCCAATGCGCTTTTCGGGTTACTTTGATATCTTGCTACCATGCCCACGAGAAAGCGGATATCCGGTCTCGCATACGTAAAGATTGCATACATAAGGGTTCCGACAAACCAAGCACAAGGAATACCTTTCATGTCATCTATCTCCTTTTGCGCCTTAGGGGACATTTTCTTGGATAGATGGATTCCAAATCTGAAAGGTACGAATCCTTTCTTGGAATCTTGCATGCTGAATCGTTTCAAAAACCAGTGTCTATGTATAAAACTTGCGATAACCCGATCATCATTTTCTGGCGATCTCGAGTTATCTTGATCCCAAGGATATGTCTGGCTTTCCCTAAGTCTTTCATATCAAACCTGCTTTTGAAACCATACCCTTACGCTCGATCACATCTTCACATCGTTCCCGATGATCACAATGTCATCTACGTATAGTACTAAGAATACCAATGCAGTTCCAAAACGTTTTTTATACACACAACTTTCAAACTTGTTTTGATCAAACCCATAAGACTTTATAACATGATCAAAACATTGGTTCCAAGCTCTGGATGCCTGTTTGAGTCCTTAAATGGACCTCTTGAGCTTACAAACTAGGTGTTCTTGGCCTGTTTCAATGAAACCTTGGGTTTGTTGCATATAGATCTCTTCATCAAGACTTAGTTAAGAAAAACGCCTCTTGACATCCATTTGCTTGATTTCAAAGTCGAAATGCGCAAAGAATCGATAAGAGAATACGGATAGACTTAAGCATGGCTATGGGTGAAAAAGTTTCCTCATAATCGATCCCTTCTTTCTGAGTATAACCTTTCGCCACTAGTCTTGCTTTAAAGGTTTCAACCTTCCCATCCGGCCCTCTTTTTCCTCTTATATACCCACTTCAGATCCAATGGGTTTGACCCCATTAAGTGGTTCGACTAGCTCCCACACTCTATTATGAAACATAGAACCCATTTTCGGCTTTCATTCTTTGTTTGCCAAGAATCAAGATCCTTATCTTGGAGTGCCTCATCATATGTCCATGGGTCCGATTCGGTTTTGTCAGGGAATCAAGTCCGAGGACTCTCCTATTCCCATGAATCTCTCGGGTGTCTAACAACCCTCCCACTACGACGAGGGCTCCGCCAGAAAGCGTATTGTTTGGTATATCATCTAAGATTGGCATTGAGGTTTGCCCTCTAAGCTCATTTAAGGTAATCTCACTTCTGGGTTTTCTTTGGTTCATATAGTCTTCTTCCAAAAATTTAAAGTGGGTGCTGATGACCACCTTTTGATCTTCGGGACTATAGAACATACACCCTTTTGTTCCCTCGGGGTATCCTACAAACAAATTTTAATTCTCGATCGAGGATCCAATTTACCGACTTCCTTTTTCAACAACACGTGGGCGGACACCCCAAATTCTCATGTGTCTTCATACTAGGCTTCATACCGGGTCCACAATTCTTTGGGAGTTTTGGGAACCGATTTGGATAGCACCAAGTTCAAAATATAAGTCGTTGTTACCAAGGTATGACCCCAGAACGACTCGGGAATATCCGCATAACTCATCATTGATCTAACCATTTCCAAAAGAATTATGTTTCTTCGCTCTGCAACCCCGTTTTGTTGATGGGTTCCGGGTGCAGTGAGTTGGGATACAATCCCTTCATCAGATAAGTAGTTCAAAAACTCATTGCTGAGGTATTCTCCTCCACGATCAGATCGTAGAGACTTGATACATTTTTCCTTATGATTCTCTGTTTGAGCCTTAAATTCTTAGAATTTCACAAAGGTCTCATATTCATGCTTCATAAGGAAAATGTACCTTGAGTAATCATCAATAAAATTACTCATAACCTCCTCTTGCTTTGGTTGACATTGGACCACATACATCTGTGTGAACGACCTCTAACACTTCTTTGGCCCTATTCCCCTTGGCTCCAAATGCCCTCTTGGTCATATTACCCTCCAAACATGATTCGCAGGTTGGAATTTGTTCAACTTGGAGACGCTCCAGTGAACCATCTTTCACCAACCTTTGGATCCTCTTTGGATTTATATGACCTAATCTTAGATGCCAAAGAAGTGTCTCGTTCACGTCTGATGAACGTTTTTTTTCTAAAACAGAGTTGATGTGTTATATGATACATTTCGTGAGTGGTGTGCAAAGTTAATTGCATAGAGATCATTCAACAACGTTCCATGATAGATAAATTTATCAACAAGAAAAATGGTGACAACTTTATTAAAAAGTAACCGAATATCCATCATAAAAGTTTAGAAACTGAAAACGAATTCTTTCTAAAAAATGCGAACGTAAAGAATATCTCAAAATTAAAACACTTTCTTCAAAAGACAGTGCACTTCTCCCATCGCTTCACCGCCACTCTCAGAAGATCGCCCGGTGTGATGAGGACCTCACTCCCACTAAGTTGTTCGGGTCCGCTTGAACCCCAGAATGTGAAACAAACATGATTAGTGGATCCTGATCCACCACCCACAAAATGGGAGGCATACGCCGCTAAACAAGTTTCAAACAACTAGGCGTGAGAATTACCTTTCTTTCCATCCCTTTTGGGTCCGAACAGCCGACCTCTAATGTCCTTTTCACCAGAAGTTGAAGCACTTCCTTAGTTGGCTTGTTCACTCCACCACCCCTTCTTCACCTTATCTTTTGCCATTGGCAACACTTGAGTTCACTTGCTTGTGGCCTTTGTTCCTTTTTCGTTTTACCACCCTTTGGTAGAAGAAGAAGGTCTTGCCACCAAGGCAAGGCTTTTCGCCTAATATCGCCTCTATCGCCGAGACTAAAGCTTGCAACAGATCACCATCGAGAACTTCGATTATTCATCCGGTAGTTCAACCTGAATTGTTCAAAGCTTTTCGGCAGAGAATGGAGCGTTAAATCGATTTGGGTCTCGATATCGATTCAGCCAAGTACCTCAAGTTTATTAAGGTGAGCCATCATCGGAGAACGTGCTTCCCTTACGGGCATTCCCTCCACCATTTTCATAGAGAGCAAGTCCCTCATGGTGATCCGACGAGCCACACGGTTCGATGTTGAAACATCGCTTTAAGACTAGTCATGATTTCGGGCCGGTCTCAACGTTCGGTGTTGGTGTTGCAACACATCGACATATAAGCCAAGATGGTACACTTTGCCATTTCGTTTAGACCGCTCGGTCAAGATACTCTTTCTTAACCATTTTAGTGGACTCATCGATGGTTTATCCCGGTTTAGGTGTGGTTAGAACCCGTTATGGCTTTGTCAAATGAGGACAATAGTGAGTTTTCGATTCCAATCAATAAAATTTTTCTCAAAGTGAGCAAATTGTCTTTCAAGATATTGAAGCAATGGATTAAAAGGTTGCGACATGATGAACTCGAAATAAATAATAATATGCATAAGCACAAAATATCACAAAGTTCGATCACATGCATCATATTAAAATCTCAAAAAAAATATGAACATGCATCACCCAACATCTCAAAAAATTTTTAAATAAGCCACGTGGGTTGGGTCATTATTTAAACACATTCAAGCAAAGTTACAAACAAGAACGATTAAACCTTTAATATCCAGATTAATAGTTGGTTCTCCACTTGACCAATATAAAATTGACAGGCTTCGGGAAGTATATGCATATCAATTTTATACCTAAGTAATAACCATGATTAAATACTGGGATTACTATTTTTGCTTTGATCGAGCCTCGTGGGAGGGTCATCGCCGCCACTAGTAATAACCCACAATCATCCGTTTGGAATTCATTCATGTGAAAGCTATCTTTTGACCAAAGTGGGGGGGGAATTTCTCCAAAAGAATTCACAAATAAATAAATCATGGAGGTCAAAAATTAATTCAATTTTATTATCAGGAATAAAATTATCAATTAATTATTTAAACATACTTAGTAATTTTGAAGGTGAGATTTTTCCATTTGGCAACCCTCATGCAAAACACATTTAAACAAATTAAATAAAGCATAAGATAGCACAAATAAATCAAGCAAAAGCAAAAAAAAATAAACATATTGGGCACAAATTATCCAACTATCATGGTTTGATTTTTCTTCGCTTGATCTTGAAGAAACACGTCTCGGTTCTCCCACTCGTTCGTCTCAAAAATACTTCATCTCGAACGCAAAGCCACGCTTGTGGGGGATGCGGCCGGATGCACGCCAGATCTAGAATAACCCTCAGCCGTGCCTAGAACGCGCCACTGACGATCTTTCTCGGCATGCCTCATGGCCCGCTGTGTCAGCGTCGGCAAAACCGGTAGTATCTTATGGCAGCGTTTACGGGCCTCGCCCGCGACCTCAGCGGGTTTCGCGTAGTACGGGCGCCCAAGGCAGCTTAGGGCCTTCGGCACGATGTGTGGCAATCTTCGTCTTCAGCGCTGACACCACAAGACATGGCCTCGGCCGGCGCTCGCCGTGCCCGGTTTCGTGCTACGCCTTACGCCACGCCTATTTCGATGTTGTCCTTAATTTGTTCTTTAATTCTTCGTCTCTCGATCCGATTACAATTTATTTACAAAAATAAATAAAACCTAGATCTAGACTAGTCTATTACATTGATCAAATCAAACAAATCCTAGTCTACTCGTGGATTTTCTCACGAGGCAAAAACAAACCGAACTAATCTAATTAAAACCACAATTTATATGCATGCATAAATAAACACATTAAAATCCATGACAATTGGATACCTGCAAAACAGATCTAACAGTTCTACTATCCAATTTCAAATTTAATGTCCCCGAATTAAATTACAATTTAAAATTCAGAGTCTTAAACCGTGGCTCGATGCGCTTATTGGGGAATAAGTTGCCACAGATCTATTCGGGTTAATATTTAAATACAAATTTAATTCATTAATTATTACTAGCATGAATTAATCCTATATTAATTCAAATAATAATTGCAACAACATATCATGCATATAAAAAGCCACCTAAAATCTACGCATGCGGAATCTACGGGTTTACGTGAACGTACCTCTCGGGATGGCAGTGACTTCGGTCGGACGGACTAACCAAAAGGACTTCCCAAGTATTCCCTTAGCCCTTGCTCGACAATCCGGTGGAAGGATACTCATGAACAATTAACAAAAGGAAAAAATAAACTTTTGTTGCACCACTTTTCGTGGATTTGCTTTTTTTTTTAGCACATGGAATTGTACTTGGGAATGAAACAATCATCCCCTATTTATAGGAGGGAGGTGGTCGAATTTTTCAGTAGAAAATCAATGTGGGAAAAGACTTTTCTTGATCACCAAAAAATCTTGAATATATCTCCTATATTCTTTTTGCCATAATTAAAATATTCCACAAAATCCCACCTCCTCTATAATATGGTATTTTCGAAAATTTAGTGTTCAAGAATCCAAGATTTGGATCTTCTTGAATTTATGAGATATTCTTGTATTTCAAGAAATACATATCTTCCATAACATATTTTCAAGAAAATCAAGAAAATCTTTCTTGCTTCACTATATTTATATTTTCAAATATTTCAAATTCTATTATGAAATAACCAAGTGGGAGATTTCTTGAATTTAATGAGATAATCTTGTATTCCAAGAATACATATCTTCATTCCATAACAAAATTCAAAGAAAATCTTTCTCCCAACTTATTCATAATTTTCAAAAAATTATTTAAAATAAGCAAACAAAATTTATTTATTTGTAATCACTTTTTTTCAGTTAATGGACTATTTGTTGGGCTACTCGGGGGGCCTTTAGGAGAATTGAGATTGGACCTTCTAATGGACCTTGAATATCTAATATTGAGCCATAATATAATTCAAGCCCATAAATATTAATTAATCCCACTACATAATTAATATTCAGACTATCCATCTTAACCCATATTACGGTCAATATGGCTCCCGGTCATTATTTTCGTGTTTAAGATTATCTAGCCCATTAATTAATTCAAGCCACCGAAATAGCTTTCGTTAATTAATATCTTTTGTCCTTGGTCAAGGAACGGTTCAACATTATTATCCATCTGGAAACTAATTCCACTTGCAAGATTTGGTATGATAAAGCTTATGAACCTCCCAAGGGGCAAATCTAACAAAGCGTGCTTTCTGCACACGATTCTTCAGATAAATCTTAAAGAATCACACGTGACCAATAATATTGCCCAAGATAAAAAGTATTGAATCTCTCTCTGATTCGCTACCCATGATAAGTCAAAGCAATAGTTACCAATCCCACGTGATCCTATTTAAGGGACGAAGGTTAAGAAATAACGAACCACTGAGGTCTAATTCTTCCTTGTTCAGTTCTGAAGAATTTATCCTCCTGTAGGTCCTATTCAGCGCATCAGTCATGCACTAGTGTAATCTCTTGGTCAAGACAAACCAATCTGAGCCTTATCTAGGTCGTGAATGGCGTACTTTTAGTTACAAGGGACTGTTAATTTAATCTTCTGTGATCTGGTATCACTAAATTAACTACAATGTAACATGTATGAATTATTGAACAGTTATGCAGTAAATATTTCTAACATTCAATCATATTTAAAGCATCAGTGATAAACAATTTATTTCAGTAAATAAGTCTGAAAATTCAGGTTCGATTATACAAAGTAAAAGCATACTTTCCAGTATAATCCCAACATAATCTTCGTTCCTTAAATAGGATCACTTGTGGTTGGTAACTATTGCTTTGACTTATCATGGGTAGAGAATCAACGAGATTCAATACTTTTTATCTTGGGCAATATTATTGGTCACATGTGATTGCTAAGATTTAATACTGAGAATCTTGTGCAAGTACGCTTGTTCGATTTGCCCCCTTGGGAGGTTCATAAACTTTATTGTTGGTCCCTGTGCAAACGAGTCTTACACGTGTATGGGGGGGAATATGGTGTTCGGTGTTTTAAAACTTTTTTCTTCGAGGTCACTTGGGTCGATAATCCTCAAGATTAGGTTCGAGAAGACAGACGCTTCGAGTCAAAGTTCATCGAGATGTGATCCCGAGCCGCTTTCAGATACCTCGCGATAATCCTAAATGCGTCCACGAGTGTCAGAGATCCCGAGTTGCTTGGATCGATAACTAACTTATTGAATCCTCGGAGGAGAGTTCGGGTTTGGTAACTATTACATTCTAGCTACCGGATGTGTGGAATGGTTGGCCCTTAGTTTATACTCGTTTTAAGCTTTGCTGAAAACCTTCCCTTTATAAAATAGTTATTATGATGTGATTCAATTACATGCAAATTCAGTGGATTGATTCCAACTGAATATCAGTGAAAAGTATGCTTTCAAAATCAAGTCAATGCAACAGTTGAGCACAGATAAGGAAAGCAATAAACAACACAGCAATTATAGTGGTTCAGAGACTCAAGCTCCTACATCCACTCTCTCGATCCTCGAGAAATTCACTAATCACTTCGAAGCTTTCGACTACCTCGCAGAGTTTACTTACTCAACTCGCCTCGAGCTTTCGACTACTCCACGAGTTTATTTACTCAACCCGACCTTGAGCTTTCGACTACCTCCGTAGTTTACTTACTCAAACACAAACAAGCTTTCGGACTACCCCCACAGCTTACTAACTTCTCCTCTAGAGTTTTTCGACTACTCCGCCAGAGTTTACTAACTCTTTACAACTCTTCACCAACAAACACACTCCAACTACCTTCTCAAGTGGTTTGGGGTTTCTCGGTTGGTTTCAACTAGATGAGATATCCTTTACAATGAAGTACAATGCAAAGGGTTAGGATATCTCGACTAAGCTTTTGATATGTCTATCAAGCCAGGCTTAGTTTAGTGAGCTCTCTTCAATATAAAAGCACTTGGGAAATTCTAAGTTTTCGAAAGTGCTTCAACTTGCAAAGAATAAGTTTCAGCTCTTGAGTTATGATAAATTTCCGTAACCTTACAATGTAGAGGGTCACCAAGATTTATAGGCATACACCAAGGTCACTTTTTGAAAACTATCCGTTGGAGAGATAGCCCGTGAGTTTCCTCTTATGGTGTGTGAGGAATCGCTATATTTAGGGTTTGAAACTCCCTTAACACGTTTTAGGCAATAGCCTTTCATGTAGCGGGTCTTCACTTTTTGCAATCTGGAACTTTTGTGCATCCGACATCTTTTTTCAACACATCAATCGTCGAAGGTCAAGATTGATGTTGTCTTCCTCTTTTTGACTTTTTGTCTCGATTAAAGGTAGACACCTTCAACCGGCTTTTTTGGTTACAAACTCGAATTGATATAACCTTAACAACACTTCCGACTTAGTTCCTTTTTTGTGCGCATTTGAATGTCTTGGCAATATCTAACTTTCTAAGGAATTGTGTTTTTCTCAAGATTGCATCCTTCGATAGATATATTCAATTGCCTCGGAACATTGAAGTTTATATCGAAGCATTCAAGACATTATCGAGTCTTGATAATTGCGGCTCTTCAGAGATTCTTGATCTTCGATCTTGATCTTGATCTTGCGTCTTGAGAGTCTTCGAGTCTTGTGGTCTTCGAGTCTTGAGGTCTTCCCGAGTCTTCCGAGTCTTCCGAGTCTTGAGTCTTCGAGATATCGACCGATACATTGAATCTTCATCTTGAGTCTTGATTCCTCAAGATATCATCGAAGTCTTCAAGATCTCGATTTCTAACCGAAGTCTTGATTCTCGATTTCAATCGAGTCTTGATTCTCGATTTCGAAGAGTCTTGAAACTTGATTTCATATCGAAACCGGTTTCTTGAGAAACATCTTGAGTTCTTCTTGAGTCTTGAGAACTATCTCGAACTATATCTGCGACTATACATTTTCAAGATAACATCCGAATACTCTAAAATGAATCGACTCAACTATCAAGATCATTACGAACATGTCATACTCGAGGGGTTTTGGGATCTTAATCAAAATCATATATCTTTTATTAAATTCATCTCCCAACAATTTCCCCCTTTTTGATGATGCCAAAACCTATATGTCTATTTTTCCGCTTTGCTTGATTTATAATTGTGTTATCTTATGCTTTATTTAATTTGTTTAAATGTGTTTGCATGAGAGTTGCCCAATGAAAAATCTCACCGTCAAAAATTACTAAGTATGTTTAAATAATTAATTGACAATTTTATTCCAGATAATAAAATTGAATTAATTTTGACCTCCATGATTTATTTATTTTCAATTCTTTTGGAGAAATTCCCCGGGGGGAGACGGTCAAAAGTTAGCTTTCACATGAATGAATTCCAAATGGATGATTGTGGATTATTACTAGTGGCGACGATGACCCTCCCTACGAGGCTCGATCAAAGTGAAATAATAATCTTGTATTTAATCATGGTTATTACTTAGGTATAAAATTGATATGCATATACTTCCCCGAAGTCCCTGTCAATTTTATATTGGTCAAGTGGGAGCCAACTATTAATCTGGATATTAAAGGTTTGAAACTGTTCTTGTTTGTAACCTGCTTGAATGTGTTTAAATAATGACCCACCCCACGTGGCTTATTTAAACTGTTTTGAGATGTTGGCTGATGCATGTTCATATTTTTTGAGATTTTAAATATGATGCATGTGATCGAACCTTGTGATATATTTGTGCTTATACATATTATTGTTTATTTCAGTTCATCATGTCGCAACCTTTTAATCCACTGTTCAATATACTTAAAGACAATTTGCTTACTAGTGAAAACTTTGTTGATTGGAATCGTAAACTTACTATTGTCCTCACTGCACAAAGCCATAACTAGGTTCTCACTACACCTAAACCGTAAAAGGAAAAAAGATGAGTCAACTAAAATGGTTAAGAAAGAGTATGACCGAGGAGCGTTTAAACGAAATGGCAAAGTGTACCATCTTGGCTTCTATGTCAGATGTGTTGCAACACCAACACCAGAATGTTGAGACCGCCGCATACATCATGACTAGTCTTAAAGCGATGTTTCAACATCGTAACCGGTTGCTTCGCCGATCACCATGAGGGACTTGCTCTCTATGAAAATGGTGGAGGAACGCTCGTGAAGGGAGCACGCTTCCGGATGATGGCTCACCTTAATAAACTTGAGGTACTTGGCGTGAATCGACATCGATACCCAAATTGATTTCGCGGCTCCACTCTGCCAAAATTTTTGAAGCAGTTCAGCCGAACTACCGATGAATAATCGAAGTTCTCGATGCTCGATCATTGGAAGTTTTAGTCTCTATGAGGCGATATTGGGGCAAAAGAGCAAGCCTTGGTGGTAAATGGACCTTCTTCTTCTTCTAGGCCAAGGGGTGGTAAGAACAAGAAAAAGGACAAAAGCCACAAGCAAGTGAACTCAAGTGTTGCCAATGGCAAAGAAAAGGTGAAGGAGGTAAAGGAGTGAACAAGCCAACCTAAGGGAAAGTGCTTTTAGCTGCGGTGAAAAAGGACATTGAGGTCAAATTGTTCCAAACCCAAAAGGAATGGAAAGAAAAGGTAATTCTCACGCGACTAGTTGTTGAAACTTGCTTAGCGACGCGTATGCCTCCCATTTATGGGTAGTGGATACTGGGTCCACCGATCATGTTTGTTTTAATTTTACTGGGGGTCTAAGCGGACCCAAGAACTTAGTGGGAGTGAGATCCTCATCACACCGGGCGATGCCACGAGAGTGGCAAACAAGCAATGGGAGAAGTGCACCGTCTTTTGAAGACGAGTTTTAATTTTAAGAGATGTTCTTTACGCTCGAAATTTAGAAAGAATTTAATTTCGTTTCTAAACTTTTTCATGATGGATATTCGGTTACTTTTAATAAAGTTGTTACCATTTCTTTTTTGATAAATTTATCTCTGTCATGGAACGTTGTCGAATAATCTCTATACAATTAATCAGGCACACCACTCACTTAAATGCATCATATAACACATCAATATTTGTTTCCGAGAAAAGAAAACGTTCATCGACGCGTGAACGAGACACTTCTATGGCATCTAAGATTGGGTCATATAAATCGAGGAGGATCCAAAGGTTGGTGAAAGATGGTTCACCGGAGTTTCTCCAAGTTGAACCAATTCCAACCTCGCGAATCATGTTTGGAGGGTAAAATGACCAAGAGGGCATTTGGAGCCAAGGGAATAGAGCCAAAGAAGTGTTAGATATCGTTCACACAGATGTATGTGGTCCAATTTCAACCAAAGCAAGAGGAGGTTATGAGTATTTTGTCACTTTTTATCGATGATTACTCAAGGTACGGTTATATTTTCCTTATGAAGCATAAATCGAGACCTTTGAGAAATTCAAAGAATTTAAGGCTCAGCGCAGAGAATCATAGGGAAAAACGATCAAGTCTCTACGATCCGATCGTGGAGGCGAATACCTCGCCGATGAGTTTTTGAACTACTTATCTCGATGAAGGGATTGTATCAAATTAATCGAACCCAAACCGCCAAGAAAATGGGGTTGCGGAGAGCGAAGAAAACAGAACTCTTTTGAAAATGGTTAGATCTATGATGAGTTATGTGGATCTTCCCAAGTCGATTCTCGGGGTCATGCCTTGGAAACAGCAGCCTACATTCTGAACTTGGTGCCATCCAAATCGGTTCCCAAAACTCCCAAATAATTGTGGACCGGGCGCAAGCCTAGTTTGAGACACATGAAGATTTGGGGGTGTCCGGCCTATGTGTTGGACAAGGAAGCCAGAAATCGATCCTCGATCGTAATTAAGGTTGTTTATGGGATACCCCGAGGGAACAAAAGGGTGTATGTTCTATGGTCCCAAGATCAAAAAGGTGGTAATAAGCACCCACTTTAGATTTTTGGAAGAAGACTATATGAACGAAAGAAGACTTAGAAGTTAGATTACCTTAAATGAGCTAAGGGGGCTAACCTCAATGCCAATCGCATACAAGATGATATACCAAATGACACACTTACACAACCGAACCTCGTCAGAAGTGGGAGGGTTGTGAAATGACTCGAGAGATTCATGGGAATTGGAGAGTCCACGGACTTGATTCCTGACAAGATTTAATCCAATCCATGGACATATGACGAGGCAATCCAAGATAAGGATGCAGATTTTGGCAAACAAAGAATGAAAGTTTAAAATGAGTTCTATATTTCATAACAGAGTGTGGGAGCTAGTCGAACCACTTAATGGGGTCAAACCCATTTGTTGCAAGTGGGTGTATAAGAGAAAAAGAGGACCGGACGGGAAGGTGGAAACCTTCAAAGCAAGACTCGTGGTGAAAGGTTATACTCAGAAAAAAGGGATCGATTATGAGGAAACTTTTTTTCGCCGTAGCCATGCTCAAGTCCATCCAATTCTCTTATCGATTTCAAGATCTTGACTTTGAAGTCCGCAAATGGATGTCAAGATAGTTTTTCTTAACTAAGTCTTGGTGAAGAGATCTATATGCAACAACCCCAAGGCTTCATTGAAAAAGGCCAAGAACACCTAGTTTGTAAGCTCATGAAGTCCATTTACGGACTCAAACAAGCATCCAGAGCTTAGAACCAATGTTTTGATCATGTTATAAAGTCTTACGGGTTCGATCAAAACGAGTTCGAAAGTTGTGTGTACAAAAAGCGTGTCGGAATCGCATTGGTATTCTTAGTATTATACGAGATCTACATTCTCGATCGCCGGGAATGATGTGAAGGTGTTATCGGATGTAAGGGCATGGCTTTCAAAAGCAGTTTGATATGAAGGACTTAGGGCAAGCAAGACACATCCTGGGATCGAGATCACTCGAGATCGCAAGAAAAGGATGATAGTTTGTCGCAAGTTTCATACATAGACACCGGTCTTGAAACGATTCAAAGATGCAGATTCCAAGAAAGGCTTCAGACCTTTCGGACATGAAATCCATCTATCCAAGAAAATGTGCCCTAAGACGCAAAAGGAGATAGATGATATGAGAGGCATTCCATATGCTTCGGTTGTCGGAAGCCTTATGTATGCAATGCTGTGTACGAGACCGGATATCTACTTTGTCGTTGGCATGGTGGCAAGATATCAAAGTAACAAGGGAAAGAACATTGAATGGCGATTAAAAATATTCTCAAGTATCCGAAAAGAACTCGGGATAGAATGTTAATTTATCGGTCGAGATAGTCAATCCCCATCTGGCCACACGGACTCGGATTTCCAATCGGAACATAGACTCGGAAAATCTACCTCCCAGAGTGTGTTTTGCATGGGTGGAGGAGTCGTGACATGGAGAAGCGTCAGCGAAATGCATCGCAGATTCTACCATGGAAGCGAATATGTAGCCGCTATAGGCAAATAAAGAAGCGGGTTTGGCTCAAGAACTTCCTAGTGGACTTGAATGTAGTTCGAATTTGCCCAATGAGAATCATCATTTATTGTGACAATCTTGGGAGCGATTTGCAAATTCAAGGGAACCAAGAGCCCACAAGGCCAAAGAAACACATTGAAAGAAAATACCATCTTATACGAGATATCGTTAAGAGAGGAGATATAGATGTGGCGAAGCGTTCTCAAGACAACCCAGCAGATCCATTCACAAAGGGTGCGCCTCTCAATACATTCGAGAGACATGTGGAAGGAATGGGTGTCAAGACCGTCATTTGTCAACTGTTTTGAGTATAAGTGGGAGAAATTATTAGGTTCGTGTAGGTGACATTAGATGTCACGTATTAGGAACTACACGAGACATGTTGTAGTATACTTAAAAGTAGACTTTGAGTATAAGTGGGAGATTGTTGGGATTATACTAGAAAGTATGCTTTTACTTTGTATAATCAAACTGAATTTCGGACTTATTTATTGAAATAAATTGTTTATCACTGATGCTTTAAATATCATCGAATGTTACATATATTTACCGGCATAACTGTTCAATAAATAAGACGTGTTACATTGTAGTTAATTTAGTGATACCAGATCACGAAGATTAAATTAACCAATCCCTTGTAACTAAAAGTACACCATTCATGACCTAGATGGAAATGAACAATCCATCGTGAAAGGTTGAAGTGTAAGGCTCGGATTGGCTTGTCTTGACCAAGAGATTACACTAGTGCATGATCGATGCAATCGAATAGGACCTCCACAGGGAGGACAAATTCTTGAACAAGGAAGAATTAGACCTCAATGGTTCGTTATTTCTTAATCTTCGTTTCCTTAAATAGGATCACGTGTGGTTGGTAACTATTGCTTTGACTTATCATGGGTAGAGAATCAACGAGATTCAATACTTTTTATCTTGGGCAATATTATTGGTCACATGTGATTGCTAAGATTTAATACGGAGAATCGTGTAAGCACGCTTTTGTTCGACGGCCCCCTTGGGAGGTTCATAAACTTTATCATACCAAATCTTGCAAGTGGAACTAGTTTCCCAGATGGATAATAATGTTGAACCGTTCCTTAACAAGGACAAAAGATATTAATTAATGGAAAGCTATTCGGTGGCTTGAATTAATTAAATTTCGATAATCTTAAACACGGGAAATAATAACCGGAGTCATATTGGTCGTAATATGGGTTAAGATGGATAGTGCAATATTAATTATGTAGTGGGATTAATTAATATTTATGGGCTTGAATAATATTGTGGCTCAATATTGATAATTCAAGATCCATTGGAAGGTCCAATCTTAATTCTCCTAAAAGGCCCCCAAGTAGCCCAACATATAGTCCAATAACTCAAAAAGGTGTTTAAAATAAAATAAATATTGTTGCCTTTTATTTTTCCTCAATATTTCAAAAAATATGGATTAAAAGGAGAAAGATTTTCTTTGAATTTTGTTATGGAATGAAGATATGTATTCTTGGAATACAAGATTATCTCATTAAATTCAAGAAATCTCCACTTGGGAATCCATAAAGCAATTTTTCAAAATCTTGAAATATAAAGGCAAGAAAGATTTTTTGATTTTCTTGAAAAGATATTATGAAAGATATGTATTTTTGAAATACAAAAATATATCATAAATTCAAGAAGATCCAAATCTTGGAATCTTGACCTAATATTTTGAAAATATTCCATATGAAAAGAGGAGGTGGGATTTTGTGGAATATTATAATTATGGGAAAAAAGAATATAGGAGATATATTCAAGATTTCTTGGAGATCAAGAAAAGATTTTCCCACATTATTTTGCCCTAAAATTTTCAACCACCTATACTCTATAAATAGGGGATGATTTTTTCATTCCCAAGTACAATTCCATGTCTTTGGAAAAATTAGTAAATCCACAAAGGTGGTGCAACAAAATTTATTTTCCTTTTGTTAATTGTTCGCAAGGCGCCCTACCACCGGATAGTCGAAAGCAAGGATTAAGGGAATACTTGGGAAGTTCTTTTGGTGAGTCTAATCAACAAGACCATTGTCGCCCCAAGAGGTAACGTTCACGTAAACTCAGAGAAATTCCGTGACGCATGTAGGTTTTACGTGAATTGATTATATGCATGATTTGTTGTTCGATTATTATTTGAATTAATATAGGATTAATTCATGCTAGTAATAATTATAAGAATTAAATTTGTATTTAAATATTCATCCCGAATAGATCAGGTGACTTATTCCAACAGGTGCGCTCTCTACTCCCGCTTATCTTTCTCATTTCATTTCATAATCAAGAAAGGGGGCGGACTCCACCTTTCTTTCTAGAATAGTGTCAAGTCTCAAATTTCTTTGATCGATGTCTCTCCAGTGAGCACATCAAGAATCAGGGCTTTCAGATCGGGTTTGATGGCCAACTCAGATATCTCGTCCTCCAAAGATTTCTCTAATCGCTGATTATTTTTCAAAGGAATGAGAGAATTTCTGTTCCGCTCTGGGCGAGAGAGAGGGAGAGAAAGGCATGGTAGAAATAGGATCTGGATTTGGTATGTGTTGAGGAGATGAGGTATCCAGATGCTCAGATTCAATGGAGACAGAGGAATGAATGGTTCGCCGCAGAGAGGCTCGGCCCGAGCAGCCTTGGAAATTTGACTTGATCCTCTTGAAGGCTTTGCTAATGATAATGTGATCATCGCCCGAGTCAAAGACTCATCCACCAGCTTTTTAACGCCTTATGTTTCCTTTTTAGAATAACGCCAGTGACATGTCAGATTTTGTTTTCTTGGTTGCTGGTTCTTTGAGAACAATCCCCTTTTCAGACTTCCTTGCCCACAAATTTTTCGTTTCGACCAAATTTTGTCCTTTTCAAGGACTTACATCGGGTTTAATCGCACAACCAAAGATCGCCATCACCAGGCTCGGTATTTGCTGTTGATCGTGAGATCTTCTTGGAGCCAGTTTGTATGGGATCATCTCATCCTCACTCCAATCTCTATCCCGCATCAGATCAATCAGGATCAGAGAAACTTTGTGCAGCATAGTGATTTTCGCATAGAGAATGACTCTCCCTTCTTCCACCACGAACTTGTCTGATTCTTCCATCAATCTCCTCTTCTTAAACCCCAAATAGCTTGATCTTTGCATTATGGATAATGGCGGTCATAATCTGGCTTTCTCTTGGGATCAGATCCGGGTTTGAGTAATGCCCACAATAACTTTTGGACAATATCGAAAAGAGTCGATATTTCCTCTTACATCGATTTCTTGAAACCCTTGGAGTGATTAGATATGTCGCGGGTCAGAAGATGTTTAATCAACGACTCTCTCCGAGGCAAGATACTCGTCGGGGCATGATCTTGCCTCGGGGAGTCTGCAAATTCTGACCAGATCGTCGTTAAGAAATCTCCAATGCTCTCCTGGACCTCCGAATAAAGTATTCGTGGTCTCTCAGATTGTATAGGAATTCCAGAGCCCCATCCAATAAAATCGAATCCGAACTCGCTGAACAGTATGTCTTCAAACCACAATCCTTCAGCATTTTGAGTATTTCAAAGGACTCGGGATCCGTGGTAGTCCTGAAATCGACGCATGTCTCTTCGATAACCTCATCGGAAAAATTTCTGAAGATCGGATCTTCAGGTTCCGGTGAGGTGTAAGAGGAGGAGTGAGCAGTCTCTTCAACCTGTCTTACTTTGGGGGCCATTTCGAAAAAAATTATATTGATTAGAGTCGAGTTTCTTATAAATAACACCCAAAATGTGAAAAACAAAACCTATATTATTTACCAGGTATAAATACGCATAAGATATTGGAAGAAAATGGCGTATGTTTGAATCGCAGAAAATTTTGAGTTTTGCGTAGAATTTGCAGAGAAAATATGAAAGTTTGTGAATCGTGCAAATGGTGTATAAGGGTTTGTTTAGAAAGAAGAGGGAAAGATAAAGTTTTTTTTCGAATCGGAACCGAAGCTTCGCTTAATCTAAATCAATGGTCCAGATTAATCGGTTTAAAATAATTGGAAATCGTATGCGGTGTGAGAAAAAAAAAATAGGTAGTAGCTTTATGGATTTAAAATCGCGTAATTAATGTATTTAATACATATTCCTCGCTTCCGCATTAAATGCTCTGCAGGACTTGCGTCATGAAAGTATGTGTACAGTAAAAGCGAATAAGGCTTAGATAAAAACATATGATTAATCAGTAAGGACAAAGAACATAAATGTGTATCTGGTTGACTGATGTTGTAATCAGCCAATACCACATGAAGTTTGACTGATTTCTGTTGATCTTAGTTTCTGCCTAAACCTTAATATTTCCCAACAATGTCCCACTTATCCGATCGTTTCTTTTCTCGATCCAACTGATCCGTTCCCCTTCATCTCGATATCCTTTTCCGATCAGCCTCGATCGACCTTTTTTGATCAGTTGAGGTACCTTACCCAACTGATCCTCCTTTTCTGGTCAATCTCTTAACCAACTGGTCCTGGAGACTAGTCCATCAAACATTTCTGGTGCACTTTCTCCTAAGTCCAGAAGTTCTAGCTCATTACATAGTTCTCTGAATCTGACTTCAGCTAGTGGCTTGATTAAGATATCGGCTTTCCGCTTATCAAGATGGATCTTTTCCATTTTGATGTTCTTCTTTTCCACGTGATCTCTTATAAAATGATGTCTGACGTCCACATGCTTGCATCTTGTATGTAATACTGGATTCTGAGTGATTGCAATAGCACTATTACTGTCACAGAATATGGGCACATTCATAGCTTCAATGTTATAATCCTCTCACGATTTAAGCCAAAGCAGCTTGGGAACAACGACTTCGGCAGACCATATATTCTCGCTTTCAAGTAGATGTGGCAACAGATGTCTGCTTCTTTGAAAACCAAGAGATCAGTTTGCTTCCTAAGAACTGACATGTACCTGAGGTTGATTTTCTGTCTATTCTGCAACCTCCATAATCAGAATCAGAATACCCACTAAGCTCTAGATTATCATCTGATGGGTAGAATAAACCAAGGTTTACTATCCCCTTCAGGTACTTAAGAATCGGCCATTTGCTTCGGTGACTTTCATTGGATTTGCACGAACCGCACATACCCCTCATCAGAAAAGTTATATCCGATCCTTTGGCGGTCGGTATAGTAAAGATCCAATGAGAGCCCTATATATTTTTTCCGATTAATTTTTCGACCATTCTCATCTCGGATCCGCTCTTGAATCCAGTCATCATAGGAATTTTGGCTTCCTTACTGTTCTGAATTCCAAACTTAGCCAACAAATTCCTAGTGTACTTTGCCTGACAGATGAATATCCCTTCTGTACTTTGCTTAACTTGAAGACCCAGAAAGTAATTCATCTGACCCATCATGGACATTTCAATTTCCTTGCATCAGTTTGTTGAATCTTTCACATAGGCTCTTGTTGGGAGATCCGAAAAATAATATCGCCCACATAGATCCGAACCATCGTAATATCTTTCCATCTTCTATTCCAGATAAGCTTTTGTCTATTACTCCTTTAGTGAATCCACTATCTATCAAGAATTGAGATAGTTCCTAATAACAAGCTCGAGGAGTTTATTTTAGAAACCATAAAGAGCTTTTTTTTAAGCCAGACACCGGTTGCTTTTTTCAAAGCCGGGAGGTTGTTCAACATAAACTTCCTCAAATTTAGTACCCGTTTAAGAATGCACTCTTTACATCCATCCGATACACAATAAACCCTCTATGGGCAAGATATGCGTAAAACAATGAACGGCTTCCAAAGCGAAGCGATCGTGCAAAGGTCTCATCATAATCAATTCCTTCTAATTGTGAATACCCCTTAGTAACAAGTATTGCCTTATTTCTGGTTATGACATTGTTCTCATCTCGCATTGTTCTCAGATACCCACTTGGTGCCTATCACATCTTGATGAGTTGGTCCGTCACCGGTTCCACACTTGATTCCTTTCGAACGCCTCTAGTTCCTCTTGCATGGCTAGGATCCAGCTAGCATCTTGTAGAGCATCTTCTATAGTGGTTGGTTCCTTCAAAGACAGATAACAACAATACATGGCACTTTCACCAACCTAATGTCTAGTTTGGACTCGGGCATTCGGATAGCCAATTATCAGATCAGTTGTATGGTCACTCAACCAAGTCCTTCTTTTCTGATGTATATCGGTTTAGATATTATCATCCTCATCCGATATTGAGTCACTAAGTGATTGAGAGCAGCAAAGAATAGGATCCACTTGACATGGACAAGTCTCGATTGATGTTGGAATCATCATATGTCGATGTCCGTCCATAGAACATCAGTGTTCCCGAACGAACCCGGATGGTTAAATTTCATCGCCTCGGTTGACCGAACTTCTTCATTGACAAACAATGCATTGCCTTCGGTCCGATTGACTGGTGAATCAAGAAGATCAAGTTTTGGAACATACATCGTTATGTGATCGATCCTTTTCCTTGATACTTGGCGATCCATTTTCGAGTATCGTACCGGTTGATCTGCAACGCTTGTTCTAAGCGATTTCTCTGCTCGGAAGATGTCTCATCAAAGACCACACGAGGTGTTTCTTCCACAACTAGGGTTCGCCTGTTGAACACCTTGAAAGCCTTGTTGGTTGAGGAATATCCTAAGAATATACCCTCATCTGATTGGCTTCAAAGGTTTTCAACTGACTCTTCCCATTGTTGTGTATGAAACACTTGCACCCAAAAACATGAAAGTAAGAAACACGAGGTTTTATGCCCTTCCACAGTTCATAAGGTGTTTTGAAGTGAATCTTAGTTAGAGAACATTTGTTCTGAGTGTGACATGCTGTGTTGATAGCTTCTGCTCATAAACGGTTTGGAGTTGCATGTTCAAATTTAACATTGTGCGGCGAAATTTTTTTGAGTGTTCTGTTTCTCCGTTTTGCTACTACATTCTGTTGTGGTGTTCTTCCAGCTGATGTTTCATGTTGTATTCCAAACTTAGTGCAAAAGTCAGTAATAAAGGAGTTCAGAAATTTTGTACCTTTATCGGATCTGATTTTTACAATACTGACACCCTTTTCATTTTGCAATTTCTTGAGCAGCTCAGGTATCTTTGTTGTAGTCTCATTCTTCTTATACAAGAATACAACCCAGGTAAACTTAGAATAATCATCCACGACACTAAAGTGTATTTGCTTCCGCTTAAGACTAAGTGGTGTAATCGGGTCCAAATAAATCCATGTGGAGCGATTTGCAAGACTCTACTGGCGGATCTTTAGTCCAGGATCCTTGAATGAGGTTTTAACTGTTTTTCCTTGACATACGATACACGCCGTCGATCTCCAGAGAATACCTCATTAGGGAGACCCTCAACGAGACATCCTTCTTTATATTGTTAAGAGTTTTAAAGTTCAGATGGCTCATTCTCTTGTGCCAGAGCCAACTGCTGCTTTTGGAACTCTTAACAATCAGGCATGCATTTCTTGGATAACTGTTCCAATCTGCAGTTTAGATAGTTCCTTTTCTTGAACCAGTTAACAAAATCTGTTGAGTAGCTCGATTCTTGATAGTGCATTGATCAGTCGAGAACTCAACCACTGAATCCGTTGTCGTAGAATTGTGAAACCGATAATAAAGGTTATGCTTCAAACCATCGACATACGAGACTCCAGTAACCTGTACATCATCATTCTCTAAAGTTCTGAATCCTCTGGTAAAACCAAAGTTATCATCACCAAAGAGTACACATGGGCCTTCTTGTTCTTTGTATGAGCTGAGGAGATGTTTGTTTCCAGTCATGTGCCTTGAGCATCCACTATCGATGTACCAGATAGTTGCTTGTACACCTCATTTATTGGCCAAATCCACGCGAACCTGCAATCAGATCAAGCTTTAGGTACCCTAGTAGAATCGGGTCCTGGGGTTAGAAATATAGAAATACCTTTTGGGATCCAAACAAATCTGGCACCCTTGTTGAAAACAAAGGGCTTGATTTGTCTCCCATAAACATCTACATAATCATACGCTTCATATGCAATCTGGTCAGTATGATCATTAGTGTGAGCCTTGGATGAATCGAAGACTTGGGATTTTTATTGATATTTGTCTTCTTTTAATCGATTGGGGCTCGGTCAAAGAACCCTAGGTTTTACGATTGTAAGGGTAGGTACGACTGCTACCATTAAAAGATTCATATCTTTTTGGCATAGATGGTCTTAGCAGTTTACTCTTAGCTTGCTTGTTAGGCAGCTTGACCTGATTAGGTTTCAGATCAGATTTTCCCTTGAGAGGTAGTCTTTTTCGATTCTTTAATTTTGTCGATCGTTGAGGCCTCTTCTGAAGAACAAGGTTCTTCTGTTGATTCCTCGGCTGATGTCTGATCAGTTGGGGTCCATTTCTATTCCCTTTCTGATCCGACACTTGCCTTGCCTGGTCAGCTGATCCTTTTCCCTTATCTAATACAGATTTTACTTTTCGTGTATCTTGATCAGAAACTCGTTTGATTACACTTTTCTGAAGTGAACCAGATGGGGCTTTTGAGGATGCAGAAGGTTTTTCATACCCAATTCCCTTCTTATTAGTTGACGTACAAAAATAGTTGTTCAGATCTTGAACGGTCTTAGATGATTTCATGAAACCTCTATTTTCTTACGCAAACTATCCTCAGTAACTTTTAGACTCTCATGCAGTCGGAAGAGTTCATCAAACTTAGCTTGGAGGATTTTGAGATCATCAGCTTGATGTTTGTTAATTGCTAGTTGTTCCTTAATCAGTTTATCCTGATCAGAAGAACTGACTTTACGAAGCTCCGATTCAAATATCATTTTAAAAAGTCTCAACCGATTTCGATTCGAGGCTTTTCTTGGCGGCATTATTATCTTTAACAAGATTGTTGTTCTCGTACTCAACTTATCGATTCTCGAACTTCCACTATAGTATAAGTGTCTCTTTGCATTAGAGAGATCATCAAGCAATTGCTCATTGTAGAGCTACAAAGTCGATCTCTCTAGCCGGGTGTGCTGGCAAGACAACTGCAGTGTGGAAACAAAAAAATGAAAGGTTTAGAAGATACCTCGGAATTATCGACATCTCGCCACGTAGGCGCGATGAAGTCATCGAGATGAGAACATCGGATCGTCTATGTCGTTTGAAATCATCGGCATTGCTCATCGGTCGAAGTCTTTACGAGATGAGTAACGAGAATCCTGCGAAGGCATATAAGAATCATCAATCCCGGATGTATCGCAACCATGGCTTTTTATGTCTCGTGATCGTTTGCTCTCTTTTGTTCCGCATTGGTTTTCTCTTTCTTTGAGTCGATTCAGGCGAAACGACTTTGTAGTGACTGGTTTTGACAGTTGAAACACACTCCACGTTCCACGGAACTTCTTACGCGGTGAGTCATTTAAATGCGTCAGAGAATCTATCGGTGACTTTCTGTTTGCTGTATTGATCAAAATTCCTCCTTCGATTTGTTGTCTCTTCTATCGTCGGATCGATCATCTCTTTTCTTATCCTCTGCGATCCTCCCTATGATCATCTCTTACGTCATCGATCTATTCCTCTCTTGTGATCCGTCAGTTGACCTCTATCTCTTCCTCCGCTATTCGATAGTCTCTCAGAGAATTTTCGATATTTACTCGATTGAATGTATGATCTTTCAAGTTTTTGGTCACCAAAAGCAATCTGCATTCGTCGACTTATGATATTTCCAATGAGTTCAAGAGACTTTGAGTTGTTGCCTATTTGCTTTGAATCATTTGCTTTTGATGTGGCGGTGTGACTTGAAGAAGCGACTCATCATCTTCTTCTTTGCCTCTTTCAATCGATCAAACTCATGGGCTTTAAGGCTCAAAGCAGTTGCTTGGCTTCATCTTGAAATATCTTGACAATCCTTTATCACAAGACTTTCATATCCCATTTCTTTGTCGAGATCTCAAGATCTTGTAGTTGATGTCTTTGTCCGACATTTCTCGTCGATTCCCCTGTTTTGTTGACAGTGCATGGTGATTCTTCCATCGAGTGATTTATGGTCTCATTAGGCAAAGATCTTGAGTTTCTCAAACTTTACGGTTAGAACTGCGGTCTGCGTCCTTGATCGGATCATTTCCTTCAAGACATCTCGGCAAAGAGTATCCCACATTTGTTTGGTTGTCTTTGAGATACTTGATTTTCTCTCTAGTTATCTTGTTCATCGTCTTCATAATGATATATCGCCACGATATCCAGATGGACAATTTTCTCTCCAAGATCCATCGGAGAAGGACTCTTCCGATTCGCTCCAACCGGAAAGTGCGGATCCTCCTCACCAATTTGGGTTGTTGTAGTAGATGATGATGGGTCCTTGTTCAAGAACTTCCATCATTCTCACGCTTATAGCTCTCAGATGGTTGCTCATGAGTATGGTCCAGTTTGCATACTCATCAATAGAAAACTTAGGCAGATCATGATACATACCAGAGGTATTATCCATGTTGATTGTGAGTTTTGAAAATAGATGAATTTAAAAAACAGGTTTTTCAAGATCTGTTCAAGTGACCACAATGGTTCTTCCTTAAGAACCGATGATGCCTCAAAGCCGAAGGGTCCGAGAACCCTTTGCTCTTTATACCACTTTGTAGGTCCCGAACGGGTTTGTGAGCCAGTCTAGGGTGGGGGTGAATAGACTTCTGAAAACTTTTTGTGCAAGATTAGGTGTGAAAGCAGGTTGCCTAATCAGAGTGCGTGTGAATCAGTTTGGACTGATATCCAACTTACTGGTCGCCTAATGGCAGATCATTTCGGTGTCTATCAGTTTAACTGATGTGCGGAAGCAAGTTTTAACCCGTGTGAAAAAACAGTTTTGATAAAACAGATTTCTGTTTATCTGTTTTCAATCAGATGACAAAGTGTCAAGCTGATCAGATCAATTGCTTGATGCAAAACTGATCCAGACTCAGAATATGTATGCAATATCAAATCAAGTAGTGTCTTTATAATGTAAGCGTATAAATCGAGATAAGGCACAATAAGATTTTTATAGTGGTTGGACAAATCCCTAAATCCACTCTTCCCTATCGCCAGGGCACCAACTAACCCAATGGACTTAGTTTTATGTGTTAGTCAACATAGTACAACCAATGATGTTTCAAGAGTTCTCACTCAACCAATCGTAAATCGTAAACTAGAAACCCTAGTTTGAAATCTTGCAAAACAAACTTAACCTAACTTTTGTGGGTTTTGGTATAAGATTTGTGTGTTCTAACCGAAATCTATCATAATATTTGGGTAGCCTAAAGTTAAAGGATAAGATTTCTATGCTAAGAACAATGAGATGAACAACTTAGAAATAATCTTCAAATTTGTGTTCTTCGTATGAAATTTGCTTGTGCTTGAGCTTGATGATAATTTCCGATCTCTTCACTATGAAGAGTGATCCCATATTTATAGACCTCGAAATCAAAATAGCCGTTGGAGAGCAATTTGAATTTCGTGCTATTTTTGGTATTTTGGCTTGATTTGACATGCCAGAACGGCATGCCGAAAAGCATGTATGTTTGTCATTTCTACTTTGACCCGACACGCCACATCCAAAGAATGTCATTTTTGTACATACGTGTCAATCCTATTTAACTTAGCAAGGACACTTTATTCGGGCGTTTTTGTAAAGCCAACTATGTCGACATTCTTCCGTCCGATTAACCAGATGCCTTGGATAAGTAGTTATGATTATCACTTTTTCCGACTAGGCTAGAATCGATCAACACTTCTACCGATCGATGCGCCTTGAGTTTCTCGATATGGTTGTCTTGGCTTCAACCAATCGGATTTCGGCTTTGATGTCTTCGAGAATAGGTCTTCTCGTGTTTGTGTCTTCAGATAATTTCTTCTAATTCTCGCCATCGATCTTGGTATTGATCCTTGATTGGCGTGCATTTTGAGTTCCTCAAAATGTGACCTAATCTAATACATCACCGTCTAACATGTTAAATTTGGTTTCTATCAAATCATCAACGACTAATGTGTGAGTCGAGTCGTCCTATTACAATTTTTTTTTGGAACTTCCATCAAAACTATAAAAGAGTGCTTTAATTGAATTAAATGTGGAGAAATATAAAGAGTGCTTTACTTTACAGGTCCAAAGCCCATCAGATTACTCTTAGGTCCATCTATACTATTATCTATAAATATATAAAAGTAGAAGTTTGTCAAAATTTCAAGTGTATATTTGAGCAAGTGTAATCACACTTGATTTATGGTGAAATGGTGTACTTCTTGTCTCTAGAAAAGAGAGTGACTTAACATCCACCAATAAAATTTGTTCATTTTATTCTTTATATTTTACTTTATAATCTTACTTTTAAAGTTTAATACTAATTTTTTTTGTCATAGATATATTTTTAATGTATTATGTGTCAAACTAATCATTTTTAACGAGCTTTAATATGGCATACATATTATATATATATATATATATATATATATATATATATATATATATAATTCAATTTAAAATATAAATATGATTTTTTTAATATATTTTCAATTTTTTTATTATATGAGTTGAATATTTTTTTTTATATAATTTTAATATCATTCAAAAAATATAATTTTTGTAATGAGTTTAGTGTTTAATTAAAAAATTATATACTTATTTTTTTATTATTGTTAGATACTACATATATATTATTTCATAAATGTATATATCTATGAAAAAAAAAAAATTAATCAATGTGTACAAATAAATAATAAATTTAGTTCTTATCATAATTCATCTTTGCGTTAAAATTTTTAATATTCAAATAAAGCATCGCATAAAGAGAAATACTCATTCACTCTTAGATCCATAAATGTCATATTAAATGACCAACATGCCCTTATTTTTTAATATTCATCTTCATGTTACAAAAAAATCTAATAAAAAATCATCTCCATACAAAATTAAACATCCACAAAAATTCAATAAAAAAAAGAACATTACAATTTAAAATTTTAATATAATTTTTTTTTAAATTACAGAAATTTGAAATATTATAGAAATTACAAAAAAAATCATATAAAAAATTTAGAAAATTACGTAAATTTGCAAAAAAAAATCATATTAAAATTACATATTTTCGTAATCCATTCGACATGCACATGTTCATCAAATTGATGAACATATTCATCTTACAAGATTGATAAAAATACCAAAATTTATACATCTAAAAATCTCAAAATTCATATCAGAATTGAAAAATTACAGAAATTTACATTTCAAAATTGAAAAAAATGTAAAAAATTTACATATTTAAAACCTAAAAATTTACAATCTAAAAAAAATTACATTTTCATTCCTACATGAACATATTCATCGGCATATGATAAACATATGCATTTTCAGTTTCAGATCCTCCAGATTCAGAAAAAATCACCAACCCAACCCAGATCCTCCATTTCCAAACCCACAAACCCAGATAAAAAGAATCTGATTATGATTCATCTTCCTTCCTTCTTTTTCCTTCTTTCTTTCTTTCTTTCTTTCTTTCTGCACAATAGTCAATCAGATGGAACTCAGAAGTAGATTCTCTTTCCATTGTCTTCTTCCTCCAAGTCCATCTTGCAGAAATCGTCTTCTTCCTCCACCGTCAGATCTGCAATCTCTTAAAATCCAGAAAAGCCAACAACCAAGAAACCCATCATCAAACTTTTTCATGGGGGGGGGGGGGAGAGAGGCCGAAAATGGGGAAGAGGGAGAGAGGAAATGGGGTGAGAGAAATCTGATTTGTTAGGATTTTAATTTGTAAAATAGGTATTCTAGATTTTTCAATACTCTATATATACTTACTAGTAACTAAAAAAAAAAACATGTGGACATAGGAATGATGTATGCACCTCTAAATAATTAATTCTAAAACATTATCCCAAGACTAACCTCTTTGATGTTTTCATAACCTAATCCCAATTGATCGAATCCGACAGATCACCTGGGTCAATGTTCAACCTGCTTGGATCGGTTCAACCATGTGTTCAACCATTTAAATGATTTATGTCTATTTTTTTAAAATATTTTTATATTTTATTTTTTTTTTTTTAAAATGACTAATTCATCAATGGACTTATAATATTAATATTTAAATTTAATTAATCAAACTTGAACCATAAAAAAATAATATAAAACGTGTTGGTTTTTCTTGAGAAAGAGATTTTTGTCTCACATTGAATAAGTATTAGATGAAATGAGAAAAAATAATATAAAAAGGGAAAAAATTTGTCCCACATCGAATAAGTATTAGAAGAAATGTAAAATGAAGTTATATAAAAGGGAGAGGAGGTAGATTTTAGAGTGGGTGACTTTTCTAGTCCAAAAATAGAAGTTCAAGTACTAATAGGTGCAATTTTTTTTTTTAAGTACTAGGAGGTCCAAAACCATATTTGAAAAGACAAAAATATCCCTTTTTCCTATTTATAAAAATCTTGTCTTTCCCTTAAGGGAGTGGATGAAATTCAAAAAATAGGAGCATGCATATGTGCATTTTAGTTACAATTTAATACATCTACATAATTTAATCCTTAAAAAAAGCATTAAAAAGCATTAGAATCTTAAAATTTTCATATCAAAATTGAAAATTACATAAATTTACATATCTAAAAAAAAAAATTACATATCTTTGTCCAAGATCTAAAAAATTACACATTTTCATCTCCAATTCAACATGCACATATGCATGTTTACATGCATATGTTCATGTAAACATGAATATCTTCATTTTTTAATGAACCTATCCATCTCCATTACAAACCAGATTCGAAAAAGAATCACAAACAGATCCAAATCCTACATCTACAACGCAAATTCAAACAAAATTCGTCTACAAAAAATCATCTTCTATTTCCAAAAAAATCAACAAAATCAACAATCAGATAACAAAAATTCTTTCTATTTCCAAACCCATCGTCTTCTACCTCCATCATCAATCATCAATCTTGCGTAAAACCGCATACACACCAAACTCAATTTGGAAATTTGGGAAAAACACTAACTCTTAAAAACATAGAAACCCATATTTCCATAAATCTTAAAAAGTATCTTAAAATCCAGAAAATCCAGAAAAGCATGAAGAAAACTAGATCTGCAATTTTTTAAAATTCAGAAAATTCACCAAAAAATAATAGTCAAAATAATATCCAAACACATGCACCAAAAATCTGCATCTTCAATTTGCAAAAATAAAATATCTAACACAAGCTCCAGATCTCAAGATCTTCAATTTGACAACCCCTCAAACCCAAAAAAATTAGCACAAAGTCGCAAAAACATATAGCAACCTCCACTCACCTTCAATTTGATACACACATAAGAACCTCGTTCACCTCTCTGCAAAAACACAGATCTGAAAATGAAGGAAAGATCTAGAAAATCGCATCAAAAATCGCAACAAAAATCACACAAAGATCTAGAAAGATCCAAACAAAAATCGCAGAGATCTATAGAAGTCGAGTTGCGACTACCAACCTCCGCCACCATCGTTGTCGCTAGAATTATCCTCCCGACTACTACTCCATACTTAAAAAATCATGATTTAATCCATATCGTTGGTCCTGGGAATAGATTGAATGGGATTCGCCAGAAGCCTCCACCCCAGAACCGCCATCGCCGCCGTCGGAAGGTTCTTCCACCGCCATCGCCATCGGGCAAAATTTATTTAAAAATAGGCATCTTCCCCTTATTGATGGTGGTGCCGCCGCTCACGTGGTGGGGAGGCATCGCCGTCATTGTGGCCGCGGAGGTTGATGGTGGTAAAGGCTACGAACATTTGATATGGGTGATGGTGGAAGATTGTGGAAGATCGAGATTGTAGTTGTGGAAGATTGAGATTGCGTGTGGGTGGAATTGGGGAGGTGGGGAGCATAATGAATAGTGGTGGTTGAGGATGATTTAGGGTTGGAATGAGTGGGATTGTGTATTTAATGGGGAAATGGTAGTTTAGGAATCTTATGTGGTGTTTTGGATCCGTGAGTAATTAATAAAGCAACATGGACCCAAGAGTATTTAAGTAGTGAAATTTGGACCAGAAAGTCATTATTTCTAGATTTTATGGATCTCCTATCCCACATCGAATAAGTATTAAAAAAATATGTGAGATGGAGTAATATAAAAGGGAGAGTAGGTGGATTTTATGGATCTCACATCTCACATTGAATAAGTATTAAGAAAGATGTGAGATGGAGTAATATAAAAAGGTGGATCTAAATTCTACCTAAACCTCCTATCCCACATCGAATAAATCTTAAAAATATGTGAGATGGAGTAATATAAAATGGGTGGGGTCTAGATCCTTACTCACAAGAAAGATTAGTGGAAATATGATTGGTATTAAAAATAATAATTTTTTTTACCTAAATAATTAATAGTTTAAAATTTTTAAAAAAAAGTTTAAAATTAAAAAAAAACGGTCGAACTAGTTTTGACCAGTTTTGACCTGTTTTGACCGGTTTAACCTATAAATCGGTTCTTAGGGGGTGTTCGGACCGGGTCCGGTTTCCAATTCAACCGGTCGAACCGGCCGGTCCGGTCCGATTTTGAAATCATTGAACCTACGTAAGAGGTATCTAAGGTCCGTACCATTTGTTTTCTTGGACTTATGATAATTCCAAGGACACTTTACAGTTTACATATTCTTTTATTTAGCATGTGGATATTAATTTATGATGATATAATCTCTCTTTTGTATTATGCAATCTCACATTTTGATAATTTTCTTAAATAATTTATCGTGTAGCTCTATATTGTAGGTAATTTTGACTAATAATTTATTGTGTTATTTTATTCTTGGTAATTTTGACTAACTATTTTTCATGTATCTCACAATTTAAAATTTAACCAGCCATCTATTCTGACATGAAAGTTTCTTAATTCACCATATAAAAAATATTTTAACACATTAAATTAAAATATTAAATTCCATTGTTCATTTTATTTTCATCCAGACGTACGTATTCAATTATAATAATAACACAAAAACTCGTACGAGACGGTCTCATACGTGAGACGGGATACAAACTAACATAAATTAACAACCCGCTTTTTCAAAGTGTTAAGCGACATGCTACGCCTCACTTGGTGAGACCGTGACGCGCAAGTGTGACTTTATAATATTTGGTACAAATATTAATTCTTATACATGATTGTACTAAATTAATATGTGTGACGATACACGATTGATAAAAAAGATGCATCTAAAAAGATACACTACCTAAAATCTCAAATCAATTTTCACACGAAAAACTAAGGAAATGTTACTTTTTACTTTATTAAAGTGATATTTTGGTTAAATTAACTTTAATTATGTAGTTTGTGTTATTTATGTTATTAAATTAAAATAATGACATAAAGTGAAATAAGTGTATATTATGAGAGTAAGAGTTATGAGTAAAGTTTTTTTTTTTTAAATAATGTGGGACAAACTAAAAAAGAAAATGTGAAAATTGATCTGGGACAGAGGGAGTATAATATATTCATTTTCAAAAAATATAAGAATTTTTTTTAATTTATTATTTTTAATAATTCAATAACATGATAAACTTACAATTATATTATAAAAATTATAGAAATTAAAATTAGCGGTTTTGTGAAACTTCCCGCATGCCCCACATATATGCAAAATTAATTTATACATATTTTTGTGATATATAAGTCAATTATTACGAGAATCTAAAATCTCATATACAATTTGTATGTTTTTGTGATATAAAACTTCCCTTTTCTTTGTCAAATTAAAGCAAAAATATCTAATTCCCCTCCGGCGCTTATTCCTTTAACAAAGCACAGTTTTTCCTTTTGTCAAATGAAAGTAAAATATAAAAAAAAATTAATATTAGGGTTTAAATTTTTTGTAGTCCTGTAACTTTGCTTCGTTTTGAAATTGGTCCTTATTGTTTTGACTTTTTGATTTTGGTCCTGTAAGTTATTAAAAATTTTGAAATTGATCTTTTTAACTCACAGAAGCTTGGTCACCAAATGCGAATGAATGTCACCTATATTGTAATTATTTTGTTTTTTCCGTTAATTTCTAAATGCCACCTAAATTTTTTTAATCCAAATAATTTGTGTCGAATTTTTTTTAAATACTTTTAGGAAGGAGAGAGTGGTTTTCTGTTTTTTTGATTTTATTTTATTTTATTTTTTTGGTCAGTTTAGACCTAGTAAATCGACATGGTTCGCATTGTCTTTTAATATACAAATTATTTTAAACCCGACCTAATACCAGTCCAAAATTATTATGATTAAAAAAGTTCAAGTGACGCTTCGAAATTAAAGAGAAAAATAAAATAATTACATATGTGGTGTTTACCTGGTTGATAACCTGTTGCAGCTGGTGAAAATGACCAATTTCAAAATTTTAAGAAACTTACAAGATCAAAATAAAAAAGTCAAAATAATCGGGACCAATTTCAAAACGATACAAAGTTATAGAACTACAAAAAAAATAGATCCCTTAATATTACTTGATTTTTTTTTCTCAAATTATTATTTATTTTACCTGAACAATATTACTTGTTTGCCCATAGTACATTTAATATTACATAAATATCTTAAGTTATTAGAGCACCAGTGGTTGTTAACCTTTCAAAAAAATCGTACATGCAATACACATCTTTTATAAAAGAGTATTACATCTTACGCATAATAGTATTATTCATGTACCTATATAGTATCACACATATATAATAATTTACTATGTGGAAAGTAAATAATGTTTCATTTTGGCCATAAATGTAAATAATATTACATTAAAGAGTAATAGTATTACAATTTACATTGAACAATATTACATTCAAAAGTACACTTAACCATACATCCCACTTTTTTAGCACCAAATATTATAATCGAGCATGTCAGATATTTTAGTTTTGATGAATTATGTCAAAACATTATCAACTTGCGGTTGTCGGGCTTAATCTACGTATAACAATGGGGGAACGAGAGAACAAGGGGGAACTCAATAAATCAAGTAGATGATCGAGACGACGAGGTCAGAGATTTAGACCGACGAGATCAGATGAGTAAGACGAGTTCGAGTTAATCACGAGGTGTGCAAAATTAAGAAGAAGAAGTGTTGCCGGGCCTCGGGACGAAGATCGATGACCAGATCAAAAGAGGAGGGTTGCAGTCGTAAGAGAGGTTGGGTCGATCAAGAAAGTGGTTAGATGAGACGGACGAGATCGACGCGGATCGAGGATCGAGATAAGCTTAAACCGATGCAACTAACCGACATGTTAAACCGATGTACTAACTGATGCAGATAAACCGAGGCCGACTGAGGCTTACTGGGACCGCATCAGTGAGCCGATCGATCAGCGCAGAAGAAATCGTAAGAGAAGTCATCGTAACACAAGTCATCTAAGTCATGTCTACTGAGAATCGTAACGCCATCGATGATCGGGCCAAATTGAAGCAGCGACCGAGGGTCGATTGGTTCGAGTCGAAGAGCCGAACCCGCCACTCGAAAAGAAGGACTGGTGGTCGATTGCCCCAAGTCGTAAGAGCTTAACTCAATTAGTTCGAGTGTCAAGATACCGACGTATAAGGTCCGCTTAAAGAGAAAGTCTCACGTCAATCAAGAATCCTCAAGACCTGAGAAACTCAAGACTCGTGAAGATCCTCAAGAATATAACAAGTAGATTCAAATTGATGACTAAATTCAATGAGGAAGACAACAAGCTTGAAAAAAAAAAAAGACAAAGTTTACATAATAAGATGGATTTGAATGTGACTCCATCCAACGGTAGAATATCCAACCACACTATAAATACAAGTTCTTCCTTCATTATTGTTGTACTGAGAATGTGGAAAAATTCTTTACAAAGTCAAGAGCCATATACTCAAGCATTCCACCATAGAACGAAAAGCAAGAAATACTGCGCGTATATTGAGTGTTCTATCCTAGATCTAAAAAGCACAAATGTAATATCCTAGCTTAGAGAGATTTTCCCAACCTTATAGCATTGAGGCTAAACAAATGTGGGCGGAAAATCTACCCAGTTGAAACAAACAAACCTTACCCAAATCGGTTTGATAGGTTAAGTTTGTAGGTGAGTGAGAACCCCAGAAACATCTAAAAGCAATCCGAAAGGGAAAGCGATCCCGTGAGGGTGATAAGTCCGCGTTTTAGTGGAGAACTCGATAAACATTTGTTGGGTGTTGGACTAACACGTTAAACTAAGTTCGGTTGGTTAGGTTGGTGCCCTTTGTGATAGGGAAGAGTGGATGTAGGAGTTGGACTCGAACCACCATATAAAATCGTAATGTGTTCTTCTTTGCTTTATGTTCTTACTTGCCATATGCGTTTGATTATAATGAAAACACACATCGTTCTTAAAAGCAAAATAAATTGGAACCACCATTTCCTCAATTTGTTTTATATGCATTACATGGTATTTTTCACTTATGAGTTTTCAAATCGGGACCAACGAGCATCCTCCTTCTCTTCTTCTCTAACCACATTATCTCCACTTCATCATCTGTCAATGCCTTATATGGTGTACTCTACTTACATATCTACAGGAATCTCGCTTTTGTTCTTTGCCCATGTTTTTGCTACCCATTGGTGTCACATTATCTTCGCAGTATCACACCTTAATCCATACAATATTACATTGTAAGGAACACAATATGATTTTAAAAAAATACAAAATTATAGTATTACATATTAATCAGTAGTGCATCATATGCCAAAATAGTATTACATCATACTTACTCACACATCATCACATCTTCAAGCACATAGTATCACAACCTCCGATAATTTAATTTCAATTAAATATTAAACATGAACAATATCGATAATTTAATAGTGTGTGTTCAATATTTTGCCTAGTATCACGTATTTAGGGCATACGATGTTTGCACTACAAGGAACACAATATAACTTAAAAGAAGTGTACAAAATCACAAGTATCACATGTTAATGCATTCAATAGTACATCATAAATCAAACAATATTACATCATAAGAAAAATAGCATCACATCTTCAAGCACATAGTATCCATTCATAAACAAACAAAGCAATATTCAATTTGAACCAAATATGATAAACAAATAAATTAGCTAGCTACATCTTAAAAACTATCGACTTCCTTCACATTAAAATCTAAATTCCTTCATATTTTTTATATTATACAAAAAACCTATCATTTTTAGTACTTATGTCCTGGAGTGCAAGCAATATGCATATTTTTTTTACTTAAACTCAATCAAGAAAATGCCAATCCAGCAAACTCGTGAATATAAAATCTTCTACACGAAACAAATGTCATAATAATAATAATACATTGAAAGCTACATCTTCCACAGTGATTCAACAAGTAAACAATCAAAAAAATGTTTACATAGATTAGAAGGGTTACTAGGGAAAATTTTGTGGTCTTAGAGAAGTACTTACTTGTGGCCATTAAATCATGTCCTTGTTCCCATATTGCCATTAGATTTCACTATGAAAAGCTTCTCCAAAAGCACTTTTTCTGAGATAATTGAAGAATATAAAAGATATAATAGAATAACGATGTAATAAAGTCAACAAGCAATGACGAAGTGGAATAAAGCTCAACATTTAACCTTTCAAAAAAAAAAAAAGTCAACGAGAACAGTGGACACAAAAGAACAAATCACCAAAGAAAAAGGTTGTTATCGATGTTTCATTTATTTTCCTCAGATTATTTGGTTCAAATTAAATATTCATCATAAACACCTGATGCTTTGATTTTAAATGAGTCCCTGACCAACAAGTAAGCAATCATACTAATATTTTTATCACAAAATTTTAAAATTCAAAGAAACAACCGTTCTCTCCAACACAATTGCAAACAATAACGAGCACAAATAAATTAGTTATTACGTACGATAAAAATACGATACGACTCACCTGGATTTGTGATTTAATGATAGCAAGAGAGAAAGAAAAATAGAACATCAAAACTCTATGTAATGTAATAGTCTAACATTCTACATGATAAAGCATATAAAAATGAAACAGTATCATTCCGTAAAAAGGCAGAGTATTACATATGTAATGTAACAGTATTACATTCAATATGATAAATTATTAATTGAGGAAAAATTAAGAGAGATAGAGAGAAAATCAAGGAGGCATGAAATAAAAATATGAACATTCCAAACAAATTTTAAACAAAAATTGTAAAACAGAGAGAAGCAAGGATGCCAAGCTAATTGGTATAAGAAAACAAAGCTTATACAATACATAAAAGCAATAGATGCTTCACAGGACTACATCCATGATCCATTGAATGATATTAACCATTCTTTTTACATCATGAAACTTAAATTACAAGGCCATGCTATAAGAAAAATTAATTCAAAAGGTATATTTTTATTAGTAAAAAGATGAAAAGTACACAACAAATTCAAGCCAAATACTTAAATCAATTTCTAAATTCGTTTAAGTAATTATGTCAACAATTTTTTTGCCCAACCTTTATCTAGAACAATACCCATTGTGGTGACCATGCCCTCCTTTAGGTTGATAAAACCAGAAGTTAGCTTCCATTGTCGAGCTTTTTTGTGCTCAATGATGTCAACAAGACAACAACTTCCAAAGGATCAATCAGACAATTAAAATAAAAGTACAAATATGCAAAATTAAATTAGTATCAATAACCCACTGATTCCTACCATCAGAACATACATCAAACGGGTTGTGAGCATACCAGATTGATGAATCAAATAATTTTGTAACTGTTAGATCAACATTCTCCGATTCAGATGGCGATGGGCTGGTGGCGATTAGCAAGGACTAGAATAAGAAATCAATAAATCATAATGACACTGAACTCTGTCCGCCATCATCAGATTCTCCGACGACATCAAAGAAAAATCGCCATTAATGAATCCCCAAATAGTTGTCTATTGAAATGAAGGTCGAATCCAGCGAACTAATTCGTAGTGAAAGTGCTGAAAGATGATTGTCAGATTATGTGATATCTACAACTATATAAAAAAGCAGCATCTGTCAAATTTTGAAAGCATTTTTTGAGCAGTGAAGACCACATACTGTATAGTGAAATCGTGTCCCACGCGCCAATATTCTGCGTAAACAGTGCCCCAACTCATGTCATATGATTCTTTTTATTTTTTTATTATAAATTGTCAGGCTATCATTTTTATTTATTTTTTTCTTTTTTAGGAGCTCAAAACAAGATTACGATGTGAGGATCTTGAGCGAAGATATAATGTGTCTTTTGAATATAAATACGTCCACCCAAAGAAACGAGAGGAGGGAGATTTAGTAGTAGCTTTGCCAAATTGTGTCGGCTTGAGTTTGAGGCCGTGGCAAAAGCCAAGACACCTTTCAGCAGGGTGTTCTTAATTAGAATGGCGTGCCCTCTCCAATCGATTTTCTTAGTAGCCTTTGTAAGTAGAGTCGATTGTAATCGCTTTAGCTGCGTGATGGAGTCGAAAAAATCATGATGGGTCCCTTATTTTGTTCAACCGGAAGGATCTTCAAAATACATGATAGCCATTAATTTTTCTTTGCCATTGCGAACCGGAGGAGTTGATCTTATAAACACATGACCCAGGTGGTCACTTGCGATTCATAAATCTGAAACCTATAGCATACTACGTAGTAGTGGAATCATTGCTCTGTTGCATCAGCACCTTTAAACACTTTCGGTATTGTTCTCGACAGGAGCTGGCGTGTGTGTATGTATCAAAGATTTCACCATGGTTTATTTTGATTCTTTCGGCGGTATTGATCAAGAAAGCTTACATCCCATGAGGCTCGAATTAAGTTTCCTAAAGCGTGGTTTTGACCATTCCTTTTATGGGGAGATGTCTGCGCTTCTCTTTCAATTTCCCGTATCTTGGTTGCCGCTCTTTCTGAGGTCATCGCATTCAAGGATTGAATGAAGGTATCTTCATTAAACTCTTTGGATATTTCATACGTTTTTTAATCAAAGGCCACCCTTCTTTTGTCTCTCTCATTTGCCTTAGCCACGACAATAGAAAAGACACGATTAATGTCAAAGCCAATGGAAACCACAAGAAGCGCTGGAGGGACGAATATGGTGTGAAACCAAGTTTATACGAGGCTATTGCATATTAAGCGACTTCCATAAGAAGATTTTTAACTTTTGGCGGGATATAGAGTTTCAGTTTTGGCCCAAAAGGTTGGGACCCCGGTCTTAATAATGAAATTTCTTTTCCTTGACATTTAGTTTAAGCGGCATGTGCATTCAATAAGTGATTTAGTTGTGAATAGGCCTTTCTTGGAGAAAGCGCCCGAAGCATGATGTCATAGCTTCCATATTAGTCATTCGGAACTTTTTTTTGGCCCGGCCTCGTATTTGGGAAAAAGCACCATCGATCTTTGTCCGGATCAACCAGGTTAGTGTCGAGACGAGGATTTCCTTGACTTTAACGTTGTTTTCATAGGTAGTAAAAGAAAAATCTTCCCAGGTGTGGAGGCTTGGGATCACTTGTCTTTCTATATGGACCTCATTTACCATTAGCAATCTTCGGATAAGACCGCCCGATAAAATCGATTTCTCCACATAATGGACCAGCCAAATGTCACGAAGGATTTGAGCCTAGAAATTGACTTTCCATGATATCTGTATATTTTGAAATGTCCCTGGCTTTGAAGACTTTGGCACCAAAGAATTTAAGGTTTGTGATAATTCTCCAATCTCGCAAGCTAGGAGGCTTTGTTAAAAGTTAAAAAGGTCTGCGAAACCCGTCCTCGCCGTTTCTTTGGTTTTTTGTGAGTAGTTTCCAATCTTTCATGTGTTTTTTTCAATCGGGTTCACTCCCCATCGAGCGGGCACCATTGATTCAATATCACTACAAATGGAGGTTGGAATTACGAAACATGACATAGCATATGTAGGGATAGCTTGGATTCTTTGCTTTGAGAAGAACCTCCTCCCGCCCGGAAAAAATTATTCTTCAACTAGCCATCCTTTTTTGCCGCTCGTGTCCCTCGGTGGCCAGAATTGGAAACCCTCTTGCTTTTAATCGAGAAAGTTGGAAGAGCTGGGTAGAAAGGTCGTGACTTTGGCATACTTGAATATGGAAGCGATCTTTGGTGAAAGCGATTATTAGGCGGTATTTTTCTTTGAAGGAGCTGATTTATCAAAGTTGATAAGGTACGACGAAGCTTTCTCGTAAGATTTTAGGCAATTTTAATGGTGCGAATGCTTTCGCATTGGTTTTGAAAAACATAAGGCTATCGTGACAAAGAAAAAAGGTGGGTGATCGTGAACTTCCTCTTTGCCGCCTAATCCTTGCAATTTTCCCTCGGCGTGGTTGTTGATAATAAATTTTGAAGGCCTGGGACACCGGGCCGAAAAGGAAAGAAAGAAAGCGGATCTCCTTGCCTTAGTCCCGTGTAAATTTCCTTTCTTCCTCGGATATTGTTTTTGATTTTTTTGAATGAGTAGGTGGGGAGTGAGAAGCGCATTCCATGATCAATCGACCCTTGAGTATCAAAGCCCGTTTTTTATCATAATCTTTTGGAATAGTTCAGCTCGACTTTCGTTATTAAGCTTTACTCGTATGGAAGCTTTAGAAGCATAATACATTTCTTTTGTTGTTTCTCGACCGGTCATACATTGAAACCGGCCAAGATATTATAAAATGAGTAAATCTGGTATAAGGCCTTTTGATTGGGATCAATAATTTGGCTCGAGTACCAAAAGCGATTGATGATTGCTATCGCCACCATCTTTGTATGTAACATTGCATAGACTAATGGGGCGATAATCTTAAAAGTTTTGGGGTCTTTGGATTTGGTTATCAAAGTGATAGTATTGGGATTTTTGATTCTTGAGACCATACGCCCCTTTGAGGATTCACAATGCTTTTTAGTAATGTCTTCCCGAGATCGTCCCGTGCGTTTTGAAAAAAGAGGATTGTGAAGCCATCGGGTCCTGGAGCTTTAGAGGGTTAAAGGTCAAGAGAGCTTCTGAACTTCCTCCCACTGGTGAAGGGCTTAGTCAGTGATAGTTCATGTTATCTCTAATGGAAGGAGTAAATGTCTTAGTAATGTCGTTCAATTTCCTCTATAGAAGAATTTTTGAAGTGAAAAGAGAGGGTAATAATTAACAATCGATTTTCAATATCCTTACGATCCGTCGTAAGAATCATCATTTGTTGGTAAGGGGATAAAATTTGGTTCTATTTTTCTTGCGTTCGAAGCCGTCTTGTGGAAAAGGCCGTATTTACGTCCCCGGATTAAGCCGGTTAACCCTTGACCCGGCTGCTTCGAAATGGTTCTCTCTCTCTTGGTTTAGTAATTTCTCGAGCTTGCCTTCGAAGGGCCCGGATTAACGAGGGATCAAAGGGCGATCTCGTCATTAAGAGACTTGTTTAGAAGATTGAGGGTGTGTTTAATCGTTTATATTTCACTTTGTTGGAAGACCCACGTTCTCAATTCCTTGGTATGTCACAGAGCGGTAATCCGTATCGGTGGTTAACCGTCTCTTTCCAAACTTTTGATAGAACCTCTTTGTAGTCTTCTTCGGAAGCCCGTTTTATCTTTCAAAATGTAAAACGGGAATCTTGTTGTGGTTGAGAAGACACGCATTGATGCCAGTTTGAGTAGGATTAGACGATAATCTGGTAGTATTAGTCAGTTATAGGAAAACTGCCTATAAAATTAAAAGCGATTTGGGTTCTTTACCAAATCGGTCTTCTTAGGACTAAGACTTGTCGGTTCCGGCCCTCGTATTATTCAAGTAAAATTAGGTAAAACATCCGACTCATGCATGTCGATATTTTGAAGTCCACTCATGAAAAATCATACATATTTTTAAAGGTCTTTGGGGACAGCCTTTTTTTCTTTCTCATCTGAAGATTTACGTTGAAATGTACACCTATAGTCGATCATCCACAAAGGAGTTAGTATGTGTCTTAGCAAATTTGGATAAAAGCTCCCAAGATAAATAACTAAGATTTTGATTAGGATTTCCGGCTAAGCCAAGTAAAAAATACAGTATACATCATTTGAGTAATTAAACAATCAATATGAGCGGACGAATAGAATGAAAAGAAACATCTAACATTTCACATCAAAAAAAAGACCACCACTTTTTCCTGAGTTCACTGTGATTCTTAAACTTAAAGAAGGGCGTTTCTGATAGCGAGCTGGCGGCTGGCCTCGAAATGAAAGATAATTTGAGTTAGTGGTAATAATAAGGCGTTATGATTTTTTGACGAATTGTCCAAGGTTTCATACTGTTGTTTAAATCCGATTGATGAACTTATGTTTTAAAAACGGTCGATCGGCGATCGAGCCGATGAACCAGGTGTGAGCCCAGGTCGATAAATTATAAAAGCTTATTGGACCAGATTACCTCGAAGCAAGGAAAACCCGGTTGAGCCGGTCAAAAAAGCAGGAAATCGGTCATTAGTAGCCGTGGTTTTAGTGGGTTTTCTCGATTTTTTTTCTTGAAAATGAAAATGATTTTAACACCAAACCGCGATTCTTTCTTTTCATCGGTTTGAAGTTAGAAAGCGAAATTGAGATTTGAGAATCGGAAAAGCCCTAGCCCGCCCTTTCGCCTACGCGCCCGCTCGTCATGCATTGGTTTTAAACTCAAATGGCCTTGTTAATGGTGCGTATGAAGGCGGAGTGGCGGTGGAGGATTGTCGGTGGTGGATGGCTTGGCGAGGCTGACGGCGCGCGTTGAAGAAGAAAAGCCGGAGATGGAGAAGTGGAGATAATAGTGAATATGAAGGAAGGGAGAAGATTAGGTTTTTTAAGGCCCTTTTTTTTTTAATTGACCCATTTATCATTTTTTGGGCTTTGCTTTTTCATTTTTCATTTATAAAATACAATTAATATGTATTTTTCTTAAATAAATTTAAAGTGTGCTCCAAATATTAAAATGTTATTTTTTAAAGGTTTCTAAAAATTAAATTTAATGAATTCAAGTGTAATTATAATATATCTCCTGCATCAAAAAAATAAAAATAAAAATTATAATATAAATACCAATCTTATTTTAGTATTGATCTCCGAAAATTACAAATATCAAAGTAATTAAATATCAAAAAATAAAAATAAAAATTAATACTTGTGACTTTTGTATTGTTGATGGCATTTTATTATGTTTGGAAATTGAAATTTGAAAATAATATTTATGTTAATGGACATTTTCTATTATGTTTAGAAATTTAAGTTTGAGCTTTTGAGCTTTTGAAGTGAGTTTAGGCAGCTTTATATTTATTTTCTCATCTCTATATATTTTGAATTTTTTTAAAAATTATGCATATTATATATATATAATATTTATTATGTGTCATCATGGCCATCCTATCGAATCCGACCAGTCCTTCCGTACGTCGGCCTTTTTTTGGGGTCGTCGGCTCAACTTAGGTTCGGTTTTAAAAGCATAGGATAGAAGCAATTGTTTTTCACATTTCTATTATATTTCTTCAGTATATATCTCAAACTAAATCCTGTATTTTTCTTTGCAGATATTCCATATCAACTACCTGCATATGAAACAAAGAATAGCTTAGAGCTTGGAGTGCATTTTTGTCAATTGAAAAGGTAAAGTATCATTGCATCTATCAATATGTATATATATACATTTTTTTTTTTCGAACCGATACTTTCAAAAGGTAAAAGTACCATTGCATCTATCAAAATTACATTTTTCTCCACTTTCTATGCTTTCTGTTTTAGCCAAGTCCTTGATGCGACCCATCTAGAAAAATTACATATAATTTTCCTAAATCACCAAAAAATAAAACCATCAGGAAAAAAAAAAAATCCATTTAAGGGTTGTAATGAAAAAAAAAAAAAAAAAAACGACTAGTTATTTGAAGAGCAGGTTAGTTATGCGAACCAGAGAGAACAAAAGTAGATCGAAGATCGGGCCGAATCAGGGGTAACTGATCAAGGAACATATTGAATATTCAATTCTGGATTTTCGTACCTGAAAGTATCGGTTGGGATCTACAAATATTAGGAATATAATCATCAAAATAATGCCGATATTATGAGAATAAGGAAGATGAGATGTTAAAAGAATTGATCTGAGAATGTTACCTTTAGATAGTCAAGTTAATTGGGAGTTGTTACCTTAGCACAAGCGACGTAGAGGAGTCGAAATATGGTCGACGGACAGAAAAGGAGACCGTGAAACACAATCTAATTCATTTTCCCATTTTAAAACACGTCTCCGCTACGTGTCATTTTGGCTGGTATTTGAGTTAAGTAATTTTCTCATCAGATAAAATATATGAACATGAATGATTTAATAATAATAATAATAGTTGTTGGCCTCACCCCCATTAAATATGTCGGCCCATGAATGTTGAATTTTATAATTTGTAGTTCTTTTTGTTCTATTTATTATATAAATTATTATTACTCATTGATGTTATTATAAAAATATTCACTTAATTATTATGTAAT